>VWPU01010555.1:0-11352 GCA_013398955.1 Callaeas wilsoni
CTGTCCAAACCGAGACAAGGACACATCTGCTCTTGCTAAAACTGTGGTTTCTTATGCAACAAACAGTCTACAGAAGGAGTTTGATGCTTAGGGATCTGAGCCTAGGATGCTTGAAGACATTTATGGATATTGTAGTGATAGTCCTTTCTGGCTCCTTGTGCAAAAGTACGCTCCTCACATTGCTGCATTGTCCCCCTGGATGTGCAACCTTGAGGCAAGTTCAACCCCTCCCACTCTTGTCCTGTATATTTAGATATGTACACTCAGGCAAGAATCATCTGCTATAACTCATTTAATAATTAAGGGGGGGGGAAGTAAGGAATTAAAAATAATTTCTAGAACAGTACTTTTGATTAAAATGTGGTAGACAAAAATTGTTGAGCACTGGCTGATTCCAGACAGATGCTGGAAATCATCACAACAATGAAATTGCAAGGATGAAAGCAAAATGGGATATTTAAGTTAACAACACTTAACAACATGCAAATCCCAAAGGGTGAACGCAACCTAATGTAGATACCGTGGGCAGAAAAGGTATAAGCAAATTTTAAGGTCAAAGCACCATGTGATTACAAATATTCTGTAAAAACACTTATTTTTCTTAATTAAATAGGAATTTTTTGATTTCTAGTCCCATTTTTTAGACAGGAAAATTTAGAGTCCAATATTATAGGTATAAACCCTCTAGTCTTCATATGAGGAATTTTTTTTTCAAAACAAGTAGTTTTAAAAATATTGAAGAGTTTAAAGAAAAGCAAAGAAAATGTATCAGAAAAAACTAAAAATGAAGCAGAAACAAGGAGGAAACAATGGCAATACTATTATAAAAAAACCCAAACCAACCAAAAATCCCACTAAAAACCAAACAAACAAATACCCCCAAAGCCAAAAATTGTTAAAATGTAATCAGCTTTGTTTATAAAAATTAATCTTGTATTTAGCAGGCTATCTGAATCTGTTAACACAGTGTTCAGATAAAAATATATTAATATTTTTCCATCAATTGTGTACTCTTATCTGCCCCTATATAACCTGCAACAGCAAGTATCGTTAAAAAGGCTTTTCAACATTTGACATTTTATTTAAAAGGGGTTGCTAGAAGCTAACCAGGTAAACAGCATAGTAAAGCTAGAGATATAAAAGACTGTTCTGGCAATCACATAAGGTTAAATCTACAATTCCTTCACGGTTAAGGATACTCACACTATCTGAACAACACTGGATTGGGAACTACTCTGTTTCTGAGTATTTGTGTGTGCTGTTGTATTCATAGAGAATCAATTTGTATCTAGCATGTAAATAGAATGCAGCCATTTGGAAGCATAGTGGTTTTCAATGGAGGCATTCACATTTCTGAAGACAGATGAGAAGACTGGAGAAGGATTAAGTGTCCCTCATTAGTGTAAGATTATATTTTAACAACTTACATCATTCCAAAGATGACTATCATTGAAATGAATCAGACTAAAGGTTTGATAAAACAGAACATTCCAGAAATCAGTGATCATTAGGTCTAAAAGAATTCTGGTGTGTGTTACTGTATTAGCTAAAGGATGAACAACTACTTTTGTTCACAGAGGTTAAGTGCTATCCAATTTTCTGAAGAGCAAAAGCAAATACTCCAAACAAAAGGCCTTTAAAAATGCAATAGTAAAGGATTTGGAAGAACTTGGGATAATTCATGAAGTTAAAAAAGGTAGGTCAGAAATATTCTGATCACGTCATCATTAAATACAAAGTGATCATCAGATTGCTAAGACTTTTGAACATACAGTAACAAAGGGAAACAAAGAAACAATGCTAGATTCTTCCTTCTAGAGTGGGACCCTGTATTTGTCACTGAAAGATGGAAACTAGATATTTACTTATTTTGAATATTCAAAAAACCAATACACTGCATTTGAAAAAGTTAAACCAATTTCAGAAATGTAAACTTGAACCTATAAAACTGAATTTTGAATGAAGATAAAAGTAATATACTGAGTATAAATTAAGTGACAAGATAATACTTATCTCTATCAACCCATTTTGTAAAAATAAATCTTCATTATTAGATATGAAATACAGAATTGTATATAAATTAAATCTTTTAAAAACTGATTACAGCAAAGACCTAAGCAAAATTTATGATATGATGCAGTTATTGCTTCCAAAGGTTTTAAGACAATAGCATCATTCCCTCATTTGAAAAGCACTGCCAGAATGACTTCTAATACCTTAGACTAAGGAATTCTGCCCACATTGGTAAGATTTAATCCATCAGTCCCTGGAAACGATGTTCAGTTAACCTGAAGCTCAGTGAGAAGTTGTTTACCTTTGTCAGATAGAGGCCCACACAACTGTGTCTGACTCCTTTCAGGTGACAGCTGAACTGAAACTGCCTGTCCTTCAAGAATTCTCCTTACTACTGTGTTTTGATTCTTCCTGTTTCCACATCAGTTAAAAAGAGAAAAGAAATTTGTTGACTCTTGTTTAAAGATGAAGGTGTTCTTGACTCAATGCAGAGAGGTGAAACAATGAAAGACTGATACTCTGAAATCTGACTGGGAAACTCTTGTTAAATCCTCTTTATGATTTTAGACATATATATATATATATTATCCAAACATATGTTGTGCTATTGAAAGATTTTTTGATATTTTAGTGACTTCAATGATCCCGAATTTTTTCCTTTGTCACATTGGTAGTGTCTGCCCTGGAGTTTCAAGTACTGCTGAGAAGTATTACAATTTATGGACTAAAACTTGTTTTTCCTTTTTTTCTTCTTGTTACTTTGTTTTCCTGCATATAATATATACTTTTTCTTTTCTTTTTGATTGTAGAAGGCAGGTGTTTCCAAAAGGAAAGTGTCTAATGAGAAAGCTACAATTCAACATGTTTATCTGCTTTACAATTATGTCATTCTTTGAAAACTTAGGCTATGTTAACATAGCTTTAATACATTGCAGTCATCAAACTTTTAGTTAAAAGTGAACATTTTTTCTTTTAAAAAGAACAGTATATTGTTTCCCTGTAAGCTGGAAAGATATTACTTCCACTGTGAAAAGAACATGGAGATTATTTACAACACCTGTGGTGACATGGCTTTAGGTGTGGCACTTTCGTACTAGTTAGAGATAGTGTTGAAATACGTCCATCTGTGATAAGAATTAACTGGAGTTAGCTCTAGGAATGATAACTTAAGAGGTGGTATAGTATTTACTGCTTTGTGAGAGAAAAAGATAGGAGAATTTAATGGAAAGATGCATTCATGCAATAAATGAAGATGTTAGGGAAATCTTGCAGCAGATGAAGTTATTATTCACCTGACTGCTTTCTTCCTTCCAGATCGATGGAGATGCCATCAGACTACCGAACAGCTATTTTAAGTGCTGTAGATAAAATATTTTACAGAGTTCAGAAATATTCTTTCCTATCATCCTCACATGATATGGTTTTCTGTTAAATCCTTTGGCTAGCTAAAGATGAACATATACAATGGAAAATCTTGGTAAGGTGTCCAAGTTTTATATCACTTTAGGAAAACCCTGTTGACATTTGATAATTTGAAAGTAAATCCTAATGGATAATATCTACTAGTTATCACATGGACAGTTCTGTTTCCAGGCAGGAAGAGTTTGTTATCTGCCAAGTTTCATTTCATGATTTCTACCTCGGGAAAGATAACAATAACTTAGAGGATCTATCTGGATTATAGGACTAATCTCTTTGTCTTGCATTTCAATTGGTCTTCCTACTCTGAACAGCTATTGAAAGCTGTTGTTACTATTCTGTCTCATTCTTCTCCTCTCTGAAATTGTGAGTGGTTTGATGGCCTGTTCAGTGATGATTTCCCCTTCCCCACTGAACTTCTGCTTTTTTACCATTATTCTGCCAGTTTGCCAATTCTCCTAAAATTTGTAAAACTCTTTATTTAAATAAGTCTTTGTTTCACAAACAAAACCAACCAAAAACTAGAAAAAATAGTTAGTCTAAGACTATACCATATATTCAGTATATTAATATAAGAGAAAAAAAATGGGATAAGAGAAAGAACAAGATTATTTTTTAAACTTGAAAAATTATTGGTACTTTTAGTAATTAACTTCTGGGTATCTATTTTGCCAATATAGCCACTTTATTTTAGATATTTATTCTTCTGATTATAATATCAATTAAATCGTAAAGGATGCTAGTTTGATTTAAGAAACATTTACACACTCAGGTTATCTTACCATATCAAGGTATGTTATCTTATCTTACATAAAAAAAAAAATAGATAAGCATTTTGTATATTTATAATGGAAAACCTTAAAGCAATGTTTTTGATGCTCCTTTGATATTCTTCTTTTGATAGGGTATAAAGAAATTAATACTTTTCCTGTTTTCCTCTCTCATTTTTTTTTTCCTTCAATGTCTTCTTTCAGTTTTCTACAGCAAAATATATGTATAAATATGATTTCTGGCTTTTGCACTTTCTTCAAAATGAGCTATCAACACAGCATGAGTAAGGACGATAAATTATTAGTTGCATTAGAATTCAGGATGAAGAATTCAGAATGAAAAAGGACCTTCATTCAAACAATAAAGTATTTGAAAATCGGACCGAAATTCAATTAATTATTGTCACTCAGTAAACAACAAGTGCTACAGAATCTGTATTGAATGCTCTGCAGTTTATAATGACCCTATAGCTCTGAAACATTGCTACAGACTATAGATATACTTAGGTTGATAAGTGAAAAAGGACAGATCTAGATATGTTTTCAGGGACTTCTCTTTTCAATTACTCTGGGAAAAAGATATCCATAAAGCCACTCCTGTTTTTCCATTTTTTTAAATCCATCTTTGCCTTATGATAGGATTCATTCATATTATGTGTACAATACATAGTACTTAATGTCTCTGAGCAAGATATACTCAAGTAAATACTGCAAGACATGAAGTTAAAATATGTGTGTTTAACAGAAATTGCATGTTCTAGTAAGCACCACTTTCTAAAAATATGCTTACTTCAACATGAAGATGCATATTTGTGACTTTTTATGTTACATACTCTGTCATATCTGACATTATACTTTGTTGTGATATCTGTTGATGTAAAATCACAAAAAAAAAATTAACATGATTGGGTTCTGATGCATTAAGAGTTAGAAGCAACAAACAAGTCTTTCACAAATTTTGCAAACAAATTATACCAGTACAGACTAAGTAGTGAGAAAAAAAGCTCAACAGAAATCAAGATACTTAAATGTTTGGTTCTGTTTTGATTTCTGTTTTATTAGTTGGCAATTATTTGAATTATTTGTCAGTTATAGGCTAATATTTACCACCAATTTATATAAGCAGGAGTTGCGATCATATGTAAAAGACAACAGGAATATAAATAATTTAGTATTATCAGTTCATTTTCAGACCTCTGTGAGCACTTACAAGAACAAACACTGGTTCCTAGGCCCACCTGTAGACCAAAAATTTTTATGAATCCTCATTCATTTTAATACTTCTCTAATAATTCTTGTATAGTCATCTAGAAATGTGTGCTTGGCTATGTAGCTTTCAAAGGCACCCAAACAAAGTAGACAGTTTTCCTTAAGAAATGCCTTCTTATAAGCAATTTATGTTAATAAGCAGAATAAAGTGTAATTTGCTACTAAAAAATTGGAGGAAAGTCTTTATTTGGTAGCTATTTTACTGCTAAACAATCTTTTACAGCTGTTCAAAGATAATATAGAAGATACCTTCAAATAAGATAATTTTATTTAGCCATCATGTTCTTATTGGAGATCTTCTGCAAATTATTAAAAAAAGTAAAATACTGCACTAGTTGATAGACTTTTGTTTTAAATATACAACATAGCATCTCATTGACAGGGGTTGAAAACCTTATGCAGCTTTTGCTTGTTAAGAGAACTTTACTTTTGATTCTTGAGACAGTTCAATGGATGAGTTTTTTCTCTATTAAGAACTAAAACATTTTATCTCTATTAAACTTGGTAAATTTACAAGTATTAGTAGCTATCAGATGTCAGCGTCATGTACATATTTGTATGCACACATTCAGTTTTTCAAGAGTTTGAACACAGGTTTTTTATAGGTGATGAGCAAGTTCATTTGGAAGAATTATGCTTTGGTAAAGCAATATTTTTCTTGACTTCAGAATGAGGATTTTTTTATCAATTGTATTGCAATTGTATCCAGTTACTCAAACCATTTCTAATGACAGTCAATTACCTTTTTTCCCTAGCAGCAGTAAACAAAGATGAATGCAAGTGAAGTGGAATTTTTTGTTTCCTTCATGAAAGGAAAGGAAAAACATTTTCTTATGTGTGAGCTACAGCTATATTCCCTGAACTTTAGTGCTACAGTGCTGCTGCCTTCTAATTCCATAGCTGTGAGTGTGGAAAAATAATAAAACAATCCTTTTTTTCTCTGTTTTTTTTCTGATATTATATTTCTGGCATTGATTACTGTCATGGTTTTGAGCCCAGCTGGAGACAAAACACCACCCAGCTGCCAAATCGTTTCATGCTGCATATTTGAGTCAGTTCTGATTCCAGTATTTCTGCCCTTGTTCAGTTTTATCAAAATTCATTCTTCATTGTTGCAAGTGCAACAATCAGAAGGATGTCAGGTTTAGATCCCCAGAATGTTCTGGGTTAAGATTGATGCCCTAAGGTGTTCAGTGAGGTGATACACATGTAGACACCACAGAAAAGGTAATACACAGTGTTAGATATTAACATAATACAATTTAACTCACTGCCTATTTTCACTCAAAATCAAATCTCCTTGAGGCACACACTGGATTTTCCTATCCTTCTGCATTACCCACCAAGTACATCCAGGTCCTTGAGTAAAAGCAATTCCTTTTGCTGAGGCAGACTGTTTTCTCAGCATGATTTTAATTTGCACTACAGGAACTTTATCCCCTTCTACAATATGTAAAAATTTTGGTTGGTCAGAGCCACCCTTATTGGCAGATCTTTGAGTAACCAGGTGGCATTTGCTAAATGTATATCCCAGTGTTTGAAAGTCCCACCAGCCATTTCTCTCTTTAACGTCCAGTGTTTAATGTGCAGTCTTTAATGTCCATTACTGCATTTGATCTTTCCAGATGCTGGTGCACGATAGGGAATGTGATATATCCACCCAATGTCATGTTCTTTGACCCTGGTGTCTACAAGGTTGTTTCAGAAATGAGTTCCATTGTCTGATTCAATTCTTTCTGGAGTACTGTGTCACTGTAAAACTTGATTTCCCAGTCCCAAGACAGTGTTCCATGCAGTGCCACAGGGAACAGGAAGTTTCCAGCCGTCCTGTGGTTGCTTCCACCGTTGCAAGTGTTACAAATGGTTGGGGGTTTCTTAAAATAAGATGTCACTGAAGAGTTGATTTGTTACATTTAATGTTATAAGTGGTTCTGAGAATTAATTAAGTCGGGTTGTTACAGTTGAAGAGGGGGTAGTCATAATTGGGTAGTGTTACTGTTTCCTGTTTAACTGTTGATGGTTGTACAGTTAAAAGGTTTAGGTTAACCCTTTTGTAATGTTCCCTAGTGTTTAAGTGTGTTGTTGCTCCCAGAAGGATGGGGATCTTTCTAGAAATGTTCCAGGCAGGGAACAGTGATGTCACCCGGATCCTAATTGGACTAGACTACGACCAATCAGACGACGCCGCACAGGAATGATTGGACAGAGATGCTGCTAGGAAACGAGCCAATCACCGCGGAGAAAAGGAACCAATCGCGCGGAGGATCCAAAAGTGACCAATGGGGAACCAAGGAGAGTTTATAAAAGCAGACTGGTGCTTTGCACCTGGGCCCTTTCCCTCATCGCGTTGGCAGGGAAAGCACCCAGCGTAGTGCACACGCTGTGTGGGTCTGCCTTGCCATTTTGTTCTTGGCTGTTCTGTTATCAATAAATTGTTAAATCACAATGGCATGAAACCGTCCTTCTCACAGCAAGCACATGGCTCTTGCCACAAAGATTTGGGGGAATGTGATATAGCCAACCTGCCAGGCCTCCCTATGCTTATATTTCAGCTGTCATCCTTCATTCCACAGAGGCTTGACATGCTTGGCCTGATTGATCACAGAGCATGTTCCACATTCCTTTGTAACCTGTGCAATAGGGTTCATGGTTAAGTCCACCCCTCGATCAGGAGCCCATCTATATGTTGTATCTATTTCCTGATGTTCCAAAGTGTCATGGGCCCACTGAGCTAGAATCTGCCCTTCTGCTGGCAATCCAAATCCACCTGAGCCACTTCAACCCTAGCAGCCTGATTCACCTGCTGGCTATTTTGGTGCTCTTCTGTGGCTTGAGTGTTGGGTACATGAGCTTCTGCATGAGGTACCTGCCTAACCATGTTTTCCACCTGGGCAGCAATACCTTGCCACAATGCAGCAGCCCAGATGTGTTGTGGTGACTGAATCAACCACAGTAATGCCCAGGGGGCCACATAGCCCAGATAAAGAGGTTTGGTGGGCTGGCTCCAAAGGTTAAATGCCCCTCTGTGAGAATGGTTCCTCCCATTGAATCCCTGTGACCTGATGTAGGTTTGGTCTGTCTGATTGACAGTGGACAGACGCCCGTTGTATCTCCTAAGGAAAGGTAGCCAAACCTGTCCCGCCGTTCCCTTCCTCCTATAGGTCATTGCTATGTCATCCCCGCTTCCTTCTTTGTACCCCTTTTAAGTGCACCCTGGTTGGACGTTTGCTCTCTTCGTGTCCGGACCCCTTCAAGGGAGTTTCTACAATAAACCCTTGGAATACCGACCAAAGGGCTGACTCGCTCATTAATTTCTGGTTACGCTTGGGCAATCCATAAGCCCCAGGTGCTACGTGCNCCAGGTGCTACTTCCACCGCACGGGCGAGGAAGCTGGCTAGCTAGCGAGGCACACAAGTTCCACAGAGTGTCCTCCTCTCGTGTTGGGCACCTCTGGACAAGCTGCAGCTCTCCTGGCCTGGCCAGCGCGCCGGCGTACTAATATACAGATGGGTTTACCCTGTTGCTGCCAGTTATTCTGCTTCCATTGCTGCAACCATCCCTATAGGACATTTGCCACCATCCATGAATCAGTATAAAATATTAGCTGTTTCTCTCATTCAGCAATGTCTACGGCCAATTGGATGGCTTTCACTTCTGCAAACTGGCTTGATACACCTTGTCCTTCATCAGTTTCTGCATCTTGTCTTAGGGGATTCCATGCAGCTGCTTTCCATCTCTGATGTTTTCCCACAAAACAGCAGGGTCCATCAGTAAACAAGGCATATTGCTGCTCATTTTCTGGTAATTTATTACATAGTGTGATCTCTTCAGCATGTAATATATTCTCATCTTGTGACATTCCAAAATCTTTGTCTTCTGGCCAGTCCATGATCACTTCTAAGAATCCTGGACACCACAGTTTTCGTATACAAGCTTGCTGTGTGATCATGGCAACCCACTTTCTCCATATAGTATTTGTTTGGCGATGTGTAGAAGACATTCTTCCACTGAACATCCAACTCACTCAACACAGTTAACCAGGATGCCAGGAGGAGCTGTGCTTCAGTACCAATCACCTCCGAAGTGAATTGGACACCTTCATATACTGTCAGTATCTTCTTTTAAGGTGAAGTATAACATGTTCATATGCTGTCAGTATCTCCTTTTAAGGTGAAGTATAACATGTTGCCAGAGTCTCTGTATGCCTGACTCCAAAAAACCTAGAGGTCAGCATTGAGTCTCCCCTGATGCTTTTTTCCAGGGGCTTCAGGTAGGGCCATTCTCCCCAGGAGAAGTATAAAGCACATTTCTTACATATTGCCCTGTTTGGACTGGCCCATGGGCTACAGTATGAAATATCTCCACTTCATTTGATCAAAGGCTTGTCACTGCTCAAGGCCTACTTTGAAATCATTCTTCTTCTGGGTCACTTGAGAGTGTTTACAATCAGACTGTAGTCTGGAATGTGACTCCAAAATCCTAAAACACCTAAAACCCGCTTGTGTTTCTTTCTTGTTAATGGGTGAGGACATTGCAATTATCTTATTAATAATGTCCATTAGGATCTCATAGTGTCTAGCATTTTATTCCTAAAAACTGGATCTCTTGTGCAAGTCTCTTTACCTCAGTCTGTTTTATGGCAAAACTAGTCTTCCCTTTTTTTTCCCCTCACAGTGATATCAACAATATATTGCAGGTGTTCCAGAGCTTCACCTTTTTTCAGTACAGTCTGGATCAGTCCATGGTAGATGGTACAGCTATGTTTCCACCCCGGTACAGTCAGTTCCAGGAATACTGGACACCCCTCCAAGTGAAAGCAAACTGCACTCTGCTGCCAGAAAGATTGAGAAAAATGCATCAACAATGCCAGTGGCAGCACCACTTGGCTGCCTTTGACTCCAGCTCATATTGAAGTGCTCTATCTGATACAGCAGCACTCAGAGGTGGTGTGACATTATTCAGGCCACAATACTTAACTCTCAGCCTCCATTCTCTGTTAGATTTTCTATTTTGGGCTGTAGACTGGTCAGTATGGGACTGTTAAAGTGTGAGTGAGTCCTGCTGATCACTCCTTGGCTTTCCAGGTGACAAATTAGTTTATAGATGGGAATTAAAGGTTTTGGTTGGTGTTCAACTGCCCTCGATGCTCTGTTGTTGTAGGAATTGGCATCTGCTGTTCCTCAGCTTTCAGCAATCCCACAAAAAAAGCTTGTCTGAAAGACTAGGCAAAGTAGGCAACTGTTTAATTTACTCCATTTCCTGGGCAACTATACCTAAAGCCCATCACTACGCTTTTGGGTCTTTGAAATATCCTATCCTGAGATAAGCTATGCCAAGGATGTGTGGAATCTCTGATCTAGGCAAAATAGGGTGCTTTTGCCACTCATTCCTAATCAGGATAATCTCAGACTCCAATACACCCAGCTGTTTGTATCCCCCTGTCACTCCAGAAATGCAAATGGATTCTACATAGCTTGATGGCATTAGGCACTGTGCACCAGAGTCTACTAAAGCCTTATGCTCCTGTGAGGCCACTGTGCCAGGCCATTGAATCCTCACAGTCCAGTAAACTCAGTTATCCCCCTCCTCCACCTGGCTGGATGCAGGACCCCTCTAACGCTGATCACAATGTTCCCTTCTAACATCTTGTAGAAATGGACTAGAGCTTTTCTCCGTAGAGACAGTAGTATGATCAGACCTTCCATTCTGCCTGGAAAACTTACTGCTGGAGAATAGAGCAACAAATTCCTTGGGAAAAAACCCATTTGTAGACATTTTTTCCTGCAGTTTCCACACCTGTGCGTATAAATTCAAGGCAGGTTGTCCATCCCACTCCCTCATACCTCTCTGTGGTCCCACAGGTAAAGCCACAGGGTTCCC
>VWPU01010556.1:0-86733 GCA_013398955.1 Callaeas wilsoni
GGCTGCGGCGGTGCCTGCGCAGGGGCGGGGGGAGCTCGGGAGCGGGGCCGCCGCTGCCCCCCCGGCGCGGCCGCGGCTCCCGGCGCGGGGAAAGCGCTGCTGCGCTGCGGAGCCGCTGCTCGTGCCCGCCTCCCCGCATCGGCGAAAGGGAGAAAAAAAAATGGAAGGGAGGAGGGGGGGAAGAAAGAAGGCAGCAAGCGTTCGCGAGGGCTCTGGGCATCCCTGCCTCGGCAGCCGGTCATCCGCCGCTGCTCCTCCGGGATAGCGCAGCCAACTCCCCGGCAGCCCCACCGCCCGCCTCGTCCCCCGGCCACGGGTACAGCCAGGGCAGGCAGCGCACGGCAGAGCGGGCCGGGGGCTCGGGGCGCGCTCCTTCCCTCCCTCCCTGCCCCCCTCCTTCCCGGCGCGGCTGCGCTGCGCTCCCACCCCGCGCCCCCCGCCCTGCCCAAGCGGGAGATGCTCCGCGGCGCCAGGGAAGGAACCTCCGGCAAAGCCGCTCTCGGCACTTACTGAGCCCAACTCCGGACCGGCGCGACCCGCTGCCGGGGCTGTGTTCGCTCCTGGTGCCTGATCCCCAAATGCCACCTGTAGGCCTGTTTCCTCGGAGGCTCAGCGTCTCGGCTGCCAGCCGTTTGAATTCGGCGTGCGAAGTTTCAGGTGGCGAATCAACACCGCGGGGACCTGTTGGCTGCCCGGTGTACGCGGCGGGTCAGCCCCGCCGCCGGCTTCCGCGGCTCCCCGAGAGCATCCCGCACAAACCCGGGCCACTCGCACTCACTGCTGGAACACGAGAAACCCTGAGGGGGCAAACCTCCGGCTGTTACCCTAAACCGACACAAACCTTCACTTCCTAATAAACAAACTCCGCGTTGATTGAGCCGTTTATGGCCGATACAAGGATGGACCCCTCACAAGCGAGCGGCAGCTAAAGCGCTGCTGGTTTCTGACGCAAATGTTCACCTCTTCACCCTACCCCTCCACTCATCTCCAACCAGAGGCAGGACAGGCTAGCTCACTCCTAGGAGAGTTTTTCCTTAGCCAAGTGAATACAAAACGCGAATTTGCCTGTTTAATTACACCAAACTCCCCTCCCCTCTTGCCTTCAAACCCCTTTATTGGTTTTACCTGTGCTCCTCCCTCACACTTCTGCTGGCAACTCCACCAGCAAAACCACCAGCACCTGTCTGTAAAACAATCACTTCTGACCTTTCACGTGAAGATGACCACGTAAATTTCGAGTGTCTCAATATCCTCTCCGATCCAAACGTCAACGTAGACTTAGGAGCCACAAATTTTCTGCACGGAAGCTGAGTAAAATCTGTTCTTCCCCAAATATTTTCAGAGGACCCTGCTAATTCCTTTGAAATCCTAATAACCAGTCCCAGCCTTCAGAAGGACTCGCACCGTATTTCCAGAGTCCCGAGGAGCTCCAACACTCCGGATATTAGACAAGGAGCACAGAGTTTGATCCGAGGGAAGCGGGATGCTGCATGCAAGTGCATCTCCCTTTGACGGCGCCACGTAGCAGCACCCACCGCTCCGAGACCCTCACCGCGGCCGCACTCGTGGCCCCAAGCTGCGGCCAGGAGCCACTGGGGCGAGTGGCTTCGGGCGAGTGGCTTCGGGCGAGTGGCTTCGCTCCCTCCCGGCACCCGCTCGGCGCGCGGGGCCGCGGCTCCCGCAGCTCGGGCGGCCTCACTGTCACGGTGCGGGTCCTCCATCCCATCCCATCCCATCCCACCCCCGGTCCCCCGCGTCCTCACCTCCGCCTCGGGCCCCGGCTGCCTCCGCCTTGCCCCGCTCGGGAGAGGCGCGGAGCCGCGCTCGCCAAACACGGGCGGAGTGTGCCCCCGCCGCGGCTCGGAGGGACGGCGAACTGCAGGCACCGGCCACTTGCCCTCCTTCCTGCCAGCCTGCCTTTCTGCCTTCCTTCCTTCTCTCCTGCCTGCCTCGCCTCGCTCCTGCTCGCCCCGGCCCGTCCATCAGCGCCTCCCTTGGCGGACACCGCCCCCTCTCCCTCACCTGTGCGCTCCCCCTGGCTCCGCGCACCTGCGGAGGTTTGCCTTGCTAGGGAGGAAAAAAAACCGCAAACTTCACTGAAACTGAGAGGAACTGCTGCGCGACGAACTCCGTGTGGACTCAGAGAACGGGATTAGCTCGGGGATGCTGGCGTGGGGTGGGAAGTGAGCAGGGGTGATTTCCGTGAAGTAAAAGTGAATATTAATCGCAGCGGCTGAAGGGGAAAGATCGTGTGTCCTGGTGATGGCACAGAGTCAGCTCATTAGCAGAAGTGGTGTTTAGGCTTCCAGCAGTTGTCCTTGCACATTTGTCTTAAGAAGCAAGAGATACTTGTAAAGATCCTCGTGCACTTCAATAGAGGCCCACAAGCTTCCTTGTTAATTTGCTTTAAATATAAGCATTTCCTGAATATATGAGCTTTGCAGGTTTAATGGGAGATTTTTTGGTGAACTATCTGAATAAAGATCTCGAACAGGCAGGATCAGCAGCCTGTGGAATCAGGGACTCAGCTATTACTCATTTTTTACTTCAATATTTATGAACAACACTGCACACACATTGAAATTTCCCCTACCTCTGCCCCCAAAGCTTATGAGCTCAAGCCCAGATCAACGCAGTAGCCCAGGCCAGACTCCTCCACTCAGAACAGGGTGCAAAGAACAATTATTTAACAATAAAACCCCAAGAAGACTGAGGTTGGCTAGAGATCCCAACTCCCAACCCCACTGCTGCTGCTGTTCCCACCACAGCTGCTCACATGAAGACACGAGTCAGGCTCAGAAAATTACTTCTGCCCAGCTGGCCGCCCTGCCACCAAAAGAAAAGTTCCCAAAGTTCTTAGCCTTGCAGCAACTTCGCTTAACCCAGTTCAACTCACTAAATCAGCAGAGAACTCACCTGGCAGCAAAAGACAGCATTTCCTTCATCTTTAACAAGGCAACGGGGATCACTGAGGAGTCGGATAAGCAGCAAAGCCATTGCTGAGCAGGTCTGGGATGAGCAGACCTTGCAGGAGGTACAGAACCATCTCCTTCAGCTGCCAGTTGTTCTTCCACTTGCTCAGCCACCCTGTGACCCCTTGTTCTCAATTTCACCTGTGTAAATCCCGATTAAATCCCCCAGCTGAACCTGAGGCTGAAATTTCTTCC
The DNA here is from genome assembly GCA_013398955.1 of Callaeas wilsoni. Lineage (NCBI taxonomy): Eukaryota > Metazoa > Chordata > Aves > Passeriformes > Callaeidae > Callaeas > Callaeas wilsoni. Next base: position 3,168 of record VWPU01010556.1, read on the forward strand.
CTCACATTCTCTGAAGGCAAAAACAAAAGTCATATTGATTCAGATTGAGCCTTCCCGTGTTCCTCTCCCATACAAAAGTGATGAGAGCAGGGATTCTAAGCCCTGTGGTACCCTGGCGCTTTACAGGTACACTGTAAATATTTGAATGTCTGTGCGCACTTTGCAAATCAGCTCACAGCTCGTGCCTCAGCATCATTTGTAAGCACACAGGTGAATGAAAACCTCTTTTCTCTTACTTCCCATTCCCTCATGCTTCTTAAACATCCAAATTCCTCAAATTAATTCCTGGGGGAAGGAAAGGAAGCAGAGGGAGGTTAAGCATGAGGGTAATGCTGCTCAGCACCCGAGGTGTTGCACTGGCCAGGTGTTTCTCCCCACCACCATTAGATGAGTCACAGAGATTCTGGCAGAGATTCCTGTTTGCTTATACAGGAGACCAACAGATCTGAGAGCTCAGGAGCTTCCCTGCTAATGCAGAATTCACTAGCGTTTGTCACAGTGCACAATCATATTTGAAAAGTAATGCTTTTAATTAGAGAGAAATTTAATTTCTACTTCAAAATTTTGTGGATGATTTTAATAAGAGAGTAGGAATTACAAGCAAAAGTGTCAAGACTCCATTAATTAAATATTTACATATAATTTAAATGACTCTTCCATTTACTTAATCTTAAAATTCAGAGTGAAAGAGCAGAATTGCCACTGTTTGTTTAGGTATGGCTACATTCACTAAGCTCATGCCTTAAGCCTCTACTTAATCTGTTTTACTACTCAGAATAATTGCAAACAGGGCGAAAATTTCTATTACATCTCTACCTTCTCTTCTCTTTTAAAGAACAGTTAATCACAGGAAGAATGTGCAGAGGCATTTGCAAAGTTCTGATTTTTTTTTTCCAGTGGCCAGCTGTACTGAGAATTTGTTCAAGGATCAATGTGCATTTTATATGAATACAATTAAAGTTGTGAATATCATTCCCCAAAGCCCTACATTAAGTTCTCCTAATCCATCATCTCCTGTGAGTATTGAAATGGATGGAAATTTTACTGATTTCGGGGGAAGTAGGTGCAGCTCCTTCGTGTGCTGGTCCATCTCAGGCCATCTGTACCTATATGAGTGTGACATGTACACTGTGTGCAGTATAGATCTGTACCAATACCACCCACAAGCTGGAAAAGACATTAATTCTACATGTTTTGGGGGGAAATTATAGCCAGGAGCGTCTCACACATTAATTAATTAATTTACATTTACTGCAAGTTGTGTTCACAACAGAGACACAAACAAGCTATGCTGCAAATAATTTGCAGATGAAAGGTTGGCTCCCAGAAACTTCTGTTTCCCCATGGCCAGAGATCCATCCCACTCCTCCTTAATTTGGGGAATGCTGAGTGACCACGCTGCCCATCGATTTCATTTGCAGCTTTGAGTGCTCAGCACTTCTCCACATTAGGCCTGAGGGTGCAGGAGATGAGACAGTGAATTGCACCAAAAGCTGTTTTGGCTAAAGGGGCTTGCTCAGCAACACGCACGGAGCCTGCAGCAAAAACAGGGATAGAGGAGAATTCTTCTCGTTCACCTGCCCCCAGCACAGGTGAGCCTTTCTCTTTCAGCAATCCTCTGTCTTGCTCTCTTCTCCAGGCACCTGGGGAATTCCACAGGTGAGCTGGGACTCCTCCTGACACACACTCAGGTGCACTTACCCCAGGTACCTGAGAGAGCTGGCAGAGTTCAGTGCTGCACTTAGAGGTGATACCCCAGTCTCAGAACCAGTGAGGCTGGAAAAGCCCTCCAAGATCACTGAGTTCACCAACCAAGTCCACTTCTACATATTTATTAGTTTTGGAACACTCCAGGTGTGGTGACTCCACCACTTCTCAGGGCAGCCTGTTCCAGCGCCTGAGCACCCTTTCGGTGAAGGAATTTTCTCTAATATCCAACCTGAGCCTCCTCTGGCACAGCTTGAGGCCGTTTCCCCTTGTCCTGTCCCTGTTCCCGGGGAGCAGAGCCCGACCCCCCCTGGCTGCCCCCTCCTGTCAGGGAGTTGTGCAGCGCCAGAAGGTCCCCCCTGAGCCTCCTTTGCTCCAGGCTGAGTCCCTTTCCCAGCTCCCTCAGCCGCTCCTGGGGCTCCAGCCCCTTCCCCCGCTCCGTTCCCTTCCCTGGACACGCTCCAGCCCCTCCAGGGCTCTCTGGCTGGGAAGGGCCTGAACTGACACAGGATTTGAGGTCCCTCCCCAGTGCCCAGAGATGCCGAATTAAAAGGTGACACCATGGCTGGCTTTTCATAACTTTTGTGTGCCTGACACTGCAACTGAAGCACTTGGTAACACAAAAAAAAACACCATAAAGAAGAGAGGGCTGCTGTATTCCAGTCTTTTCTTCACTTTAGAAGAAGGAGAAAGAGAAATCCCAACAGTTCCCAGTCAACTTCCACCAGCTGTGTTCAGACCCCACGAGAGAAACTGCATCTCCTGCCAAAGAGAGGAGATGTTTATCTTGACTGGGAAGTGTTGAGGTTATTTTTTTGTTCATTTGCTAGAATTGGTGAGGCAATATTGCATGACAAGTCCAGTGTAGCCCAAATCCTTTCCCAGTGTTCCCTGAGGAGCCCACGTCCCTGCCAGTGTCACCTACCATGGTCCACAGTGGCACAGTGTGCCAGGCTACCCCATTTATGTTTTGACAAACTGCCAGCCATTCGCTAAGAAATCGAGTGCTAAAAAGGGAAATTGGCAAGTTTGCATCTCAGCCAAAACGGAACAGAATTTCACAGAGTAAGAAGTGCTTTTCTCTGGTTCTGGAGGTGTTTTTCCCTGCCAAGTTCCAAAGACTCATGGAAAACAACGTAGGTGCCTCAGCCTCTAAAAAACATGGTATGAGTCTCTTACCGGGGTAAATCCTAATAATCTGAAATAAACACACTCTGCTCAGAAAGCCTCATGGCTTGAACCAGAAAATGAGACCGGATAATAGCAAACATAAAGCCTTTAGCACCAGGAAGAACATATTTATGACTCTTAATAAGCACAGCACACAGTTCAGTTTTTCCGAACTGGGATCCCGCACAGATGAAGGGTTTGGAAAGCTCATCTCACATGGGATGCACTTCACTCGGAGCTTCTGATCCCTCTCCAAGAAAAAGGGCTGATTTACACCGCTAACCATTACTTCCCTGTAGAGTCTGGGGACAGCTGTCAGAACCGGGTGGACCTTTTGGAGAGCTGGCACTAATAAAGGTTCTGTTCTCACGCACAGAAAATCCTGAAGAGCTGAACATCTCTGACTGGTACTACAACTAATAACAGCTAAGGATAATTAGCAGCTCCCAGAACACACTCAGCACCTTTTGTTACAACTTACTTGTGAACACATGCATCAAGAGTGATTACACCTCACCAGTAACTAAATTACAAAGCTAGAACACAAATGAAGGGTGAGCACAACAACAACAACAACAATTCAAGTGCCTCAGTATCCTCCAAAGTCAATAAAAGTTTTGTCCTTGCGTCATTTCACTCAGGTGGGAACTCTTCTGTATCTGTGGTTTATAAACACCTTTGAATAGCTTTTCAAATTACCTGCTTGCAAATGAAACAAAGAACTTGGGAAAATATTAACGCTTGTTTATTTAATATTTTGAAATTTGTATTCCGTGTCTTAGAACAACTCCTAGAAACACTCATGTTCACCTTCGGAGGTAACAATTTCTCTGCACATGGCAGGGGGTTGGAATCAGATGATCTTTAAGGTCCCTTTTAACCAAAATCATTCTGTGTTTCTGCGATTTCATATTCCTTTTGATTTCTCTGTTAGCAAACCCAAAGGGAGGTAGGTTGAGGTTGAGGAAGGAACCCACATTCATGTCTCCCCCACCTTTAAATGCAACACAAGTTCTCTGAGTTGTGACACTTGAACAATAATGAATGCAAATTTAAAATGTGTATTTTCACTCACTCAATGAGAATTTACTTCACTGTAACCAAAATATCATTGTTTCTCATAATTAGAAGAGTCATAAACTATACAAGCTGGAAAGAGAGAATTTAGCTCTTTAGATTCACAGAATCATAGAAAGGTTTGGGCTGGAAGGGTTCCAACACCCCTGCCATGGCAGGGACACCTTCCACTGTCCCAGGCTGCTCCAAGCCCCTCCAGCCTGGCCTTGGACACTGCCAGGGATCCAGGGGCAGCCACAGCTTCTCTGGGCACCCTGTGCCAGGGCCTCCCCACCCTCCCAGGGAACAATTCCTTCCCAATATCCCATCTATCCCTGCCCTCTGGCAGTGGGAATCCACTGCCCCTTTTCCTGGCACTCCATCCCTTGGAAGGAGTCTCTCTCCATGTTTCCTGTAGCTCTTTCAGGTACTGCAAGGCGGCAATGAGCTCTGGTAAGGAGGAGTGAGCAGGTGCATCCTCACTGCTGCAAAGCTCCAGGGAAAACCACAGGCGGTCTCAGCTCATTAGACAGGGCTGTTCTGGTATGCTTGGGAAGGGGTTGGAGGAGGAAGACTATCCTCTCCTCCCAAAATTAAAATACATGAATGGTTCAAAAGCACATCCTCCAGGTGGGCAAGTGCCAGTGAAGGAAATTAGAGGAAGGTTCCCTAAAAATAAACCATTACTATGCTACCATAGCACCAAACCATGGCCAGGGTTTCCCAAAAAATACAGTAAAATCATAGAATCCCAGAATAGTTTGGGTTGGAAGGGGCCTTAAACCCCATCCAGTGCCACTCCCTGGCGTGGGCACGGACACCTTCCACTATGCAAGGTTGCTCCAAGCCTTGTCCAGCCTGGCCTTGGACATTTCCAAGGATCCAGGGGCAGCCACAGCTTCTCTGGGCAACCTGTTCTCAATTTCTTGCTATTTTGTTGTGTCAATATGAAGCTACGAAGGAAATCACATTGGTTTGCAATCTTTGTATTTCTGTGCTGAAGTAGGACAGAAAAGGGTTGACCCACTATTGCCCAGTTCCATATCTGTGTTCAGTCCTAAGTTAAGGAATAGTTCCTAAAATCTTACTACACTGCCAGGATGGCAGCAATCTGCATTCCCTTATTCCCTAGGGAAACTTTAGCACAGGATGCAGTGCCTGGTGGTGGGGAAACCTGAAACAATATCAGATCATCTGTGTGCCAAAAAAGGATTGAAGCTGAGGAAACTCTGAGCTGGGAGAAGAAACCCCAACGTCCCCTGGGTCTGTGTTGTGGAGTGCACAGCTGGCACAGTCCAGCACAGAGCCCTCAGCCCCAACACGGGAGAGAGCACAACTGGGAATAAAGTCAAGTTTTAACTCTACTGGAATTTCTGGTCTCACAGAAGGGTGACAGTCAGGGAAGTGACTTTCCCAGATGAGAAACACAGAGCTATAAAAGGCCTAACGGATACAGGACAAGTCTTTTAGATGGACGAATGGGCAACCCATTAAAGTTGGAATGGTTTCCAAAAACATCCCACTAAAGACTTCATCAAAGCCACTTTGCCAGTAGCTGAAAATGTCACACAACAACTTCTAGGTAGCTGTTGAGGACACGAAGGAGACTCTGCCTTAGCCACTGGCAGACACAACAGAGGAACCGGAATACAATTGTCAGAAATGGATTCTTGCCAGTCCCGGGCAGTTAATAACCTTTACTCTGAGCAAAGTGCAACATTTAATGGTCCAAATGGTGTGTGTTGCTCCTCTGGGGACTTCTTCCCGTAGCCTGAGGGAGAAGAGCAGCCTTTGGTACTCATCACATCCCTCCTGAATACGCCAGCTACTCCAGTCCACTGCAGCCACTCTTTAACAGCACTCCCTGAGTGTCTTGCATAATTACATCTCAGTTATTAAATGCTGACCACCCTTGACACACACACTGGAAACACAACCCATGGCATTTTCCCATTAGACTGACGGCTAGTTTGGTGCTAATCTATGTTTGTATCAGTATTAAACAAGCAATAGTCTCACTGAAGTTACCCTTGATTTATGTGGGCACCGCAGAGATAAGAGCCCAAACCAAAAATCTAAACAGGCCATTTATTTTTCTTAATCAGGAGAAACACAGATGAGATTTTAGGTGGATACAACAATTTAAACAATGAATTAATTTTTGAAACTAGTTTTTACTGCCTAAAGAATCTTTTATCACCACCATTGACAACTGACTGTGTCCCCGAAGGACCTTTATTCAAGAATCTTCTTGACCTAACTCATCGTCATTGTTCCTAAGGCCTACAGGGCTGGCAGGTGTATTTGTGTCACTTGGGTGTTTGCAGCAGGAGAAGATGGATTTTCACTGCTATGAGATTGACCTTTGAAGACTTATATGAGGTATTGATGGGTTACAAAGCTGGATTGACCAAAAGAATTGAGCAAATCCCGACTAACTCATGTGTTAGTGTCTTGTCAATGCAGTGAGGTGTTTGGACAAACTCAATTTGAATCATCAGCTCATCCCGTCTCAGGTAATTTTGGACTGGCAGATGTTGTCAGGGAACAGCTGTTCCCATGCATTTCTTTTACAGACAAATTAGCTGGAAGATCAGCCTCTGTTTAGCACAGGGAGAAAAATATTTACACAGACCATGGGGCCTTCTGTGCCTTACAGGGCTTAGGAGCCTAAACATGCAGTGCTAGTTGTCCTCTCTTTATCTACCTATATGCTTCATCTACATCTATACATTAAGTCTTGGAGCTCTTTTTTTATGTGTTTGCAATGAAATCAGACTGAATACCTTGAATTTTAGCTTTAGTAAGACATTATACGACTGATTAAACTCAGCAAGGTGGTGTAATTATTGTCATCATTTCTGGTCATTCCCTATTAAAGAAAGAGCAGGTAATGATACACCAGTGAAACTTATCACAGATGTAATGAAGGAAGAATGGCAGGCTGGAAATATTTAGCTAAAAGAAGAGGCAAATACAGGGGAAAAAAAGATACAAAAGCTAATGAATGACATGAAAACAGAATGAGTCATTACAAGATACCATTCTCGTAGCAAGGGATGGCTGGAAGCAATTCATATGAAAGTGGTATGAGAGAACAACATTTTATATAACCAAATTAGCCTGAAGATCTCACAGCTGAAAGACATTCCTGAAAAGAAGTTGGCCAGTTCTTTTGCTCAGGTTACATTTCAATGGGAATGGAGTCACATCAGCTCACAATGAAACTGCAAACATGAGGACACACTTCTGCAGGCTCCAGGATGCAATAACTCACCAAGCAGCAGGTGGAGAATGGACAAATTACCCAGAGCAGGGCTTTCTGCATCACTCTTAGAGGCAGCTGAGCCAGCAAAGTGCCTGAGACAGGGTGCTGGGCAAGTGTTAGCTTGATGTAATCACCGTTCCCAAACTTTTGATAAATTGAGCCCAAAACGAGAAGTACCTTAACTGTGATATAAAAGCAGGCATATTCACAAGGAAACATTCCCCCCATGTTATTATACTTCCCGGGTAAAGCATGCTACTCTATTTATTTTTGGAATTAAGGCGAACATTTACTCTGTTCCAGTGAAACATCCCCCACTGCAATGCCAAATGATGAGCGCAGCACCAGCCCAAAATTAAGGAGGGTGTGTGATGAGGCCTAGAAGTTGGGTAATTGGGAAGAACCACTCAAAATCAGAAAAAAAACCTAAAAAGTCAATTTAAAAAACCCAAAATACAATAGGGATTCAAAATTTACAGAAACGTGTTATCATCAAAAGTGCTCTACTGCACTGGTAAGCTCTTTGTTAATTGACTGTTTTGTTAAGGTTCATTAGAGGCTGGTGTTGTAGCCAATAAACCTGGTTGGGCAGTTACATTTAGTTTTGTTTCTCAAGACTCAGAAGTTTTAGCCCAGAACAGATTCTTTTCAGCCTGCAATGCCTGAAATTGTGTTTATTGCTTTCAGTCATCCGCTACTTTTGGGTTCATTATTACAGTTATTTTAATCACTACGAACTGTAGTCGTGCTGTACACACTGGAAATATCTGTCCAACATTCCTGTACCTGCTGAGGCCGCAGAGACCACAGCTACAGCTTCTCTGTTTGGAGCATTTAACCCACATTACAGTAATTTAACATCGGTTTGTTTCCTGTTCTCATCTCAGCTTGGCAGCTTTTTCTCTAGAACATCAAATACTTTGCAGGACTCACTATTTCACTCTGCGTGGTAATATGAAGTTCTTTTCTATTTAGACATAGGATGTTTTATTATGAGGAGCAAACCCTGTCAACTTTTAGCAAAATAATCATAAATTTCAGTGGAATTAGGCATATAAATATTGCAAGGAAGCTTATGCTATATAATTTTCCCATAACTATGGGTAAGCATTAAGTAATTATTAACAATCCTCCACAAAATAGAAGGTAGTATTATGCTTTACAAAGTATTGTGTATATATATATTTATCAAAATCTAGTTTATTGAGCGTGGTAAATCAATGGAAGCATTTATTACCCACTAAAAACATATATAGAAAAATCTGAATAAAAAAATAACATATAAGAAGGAGTAAAACAATCAGCAGTGTTCCGAAGACACTTGTTCCATGGAGACAGAAAAGAAACAGACTTGGGCAGGATGTATGTTCCCATTGGCAGGTCCTTTTTATCCCATTTTAAAGTTGTCCGTCCCAGTTTGGCCCAGTGAACACAAAAATCTCCCTCTCATCCTTAGAGAAGCTGATGCTGACCAAGCATCAGTGGATCCAACAGTTTCTGGCACACCTGAGCTGCTGCCTGGCACAGGTACCATCAACACTTGTTTGAGTGTGAGGCCTTTTGGAATATCTTATTAAAATAAATACGGGACAGGGGTCAGTACTTCCCAGGACTCCAGGCCACCTTCCACTGCTCTGATTAACTCTTCCCATTTGACCAAATAAAGCTTCTAATCCCCTTTTACATTCTTCTCAGACTGAAAACTAACACATCTCAAGGACATTTTTTTACTGAGGCCTCTCTGTGTAGGGTAAAGTAAAATTTTGCTCGTCTAATGAAGAATGGCAACTGGGTGATGAGATGCAAATACATCAAGTGCAACTCTCTGGACTGAGTGAGTATCTAGAGCCAAACACCTTTATCAATTACCTCTGAGCCCCAGTGGGTAAAGCAGGGTTGAAAATTAGCAAAAGGATTGACCTGCTGAACCCAATCTGTAAGAAATTCAGCTACTTAATAATAATTTCTCTTTTTACATCGCCCAAACAGAAATCTCTTCCACTAGAACTGCTTGCTCTCTTCCCTGCAGCTGTTCTCTAAATTGTGCTCACTTTTCTGACTGGTAGGGGAGCAAGCTATGCCCTTGTTCTGCAGGGGGAGAGGTTAATTTTAGCCCTCATAATCCCAAACACTCCTTGGCCTCCTCCAGGCTGCCATCGGGCCGTGAGAAGCTGGAATTAACCCGCACACCTCCCGAGCTCCACAGCAGCCCATCCAAAAATGACACTGGAGGCCCTGGCTCAGCTGCTGGGGGTCAGCACAGCTCAGGGCACGGCCAGAGCTGATCCAGACACACGAGGAACCCCTGAGGAAGGTATTTTCCTGCTCATGCTGAGCATTTCAGAGACCAGATTTTTCCACGTGTGTCTTCGTGCCCTGGGTTCTTTATGATCCGTCAGCTGCAGATTATACTCACTGCAAAAAGGATGAAGGAGCAGTCCTCAATTTTAGGGCTGTGCAGAGAGAAACTGAAAATCCTGTTCAAAAATAAAAATGAACCCTGAATTCTGACAGCCCCATAGCTGCCCTAAGAAGCAAAATACCCTGATTTTGGAGAATGCTGTCATCATCACATCATCAGCACGTATCAGCTCCGACTTCATTTGACACTGCTTTGGCTTGTTCCAGACAGGATTCCAAGAGCTCTTCTGTTTTCATTAATACAGTGCATCCCGTGGTCTCCTTTTTCTTCCAGTTTCAAAGTCTTCCAGTAATTTTGGGGTTTGGCAGTACACCTTTAGTGTGGAAACTTCCATTAAGGGGAAAATTTGGGGAAATTTTCCCTTTTCCCTAAATAAATGAAGCTATAACACGTTCTGAATGAAGTCTATATTTTCTAATTAGCCAGTACAATAATCCACCTGATACTGAGCAATAGCATTAAAGAAGTTAATTCAGAACATCTTTTTGGACATTGAAATAGGCTGCCAGCTGCACTTACCTAGGCAGGGAAAGGTAGTATGGGAAACTCATGGCCTAGAAATACTAAACTCCAATAGTTTAATTTAGAAGAGAATTGGGGTCCATGCTGAGCTGTGCAGTCACATCTCTGCTCTGCAGCTGGATGCCTGGAGAGACAACTATAGAAAACAGCAGAGTTTTCTTAAATAACACAAGTACCAGCCCCAGCCCTGGAGTGTAACTTCCATCTCTTCCTGGCAAAGCACTGAAATACCAAACGCCTACTTAAAATATCAAGTTAATGTCTCCACATTGTTCAGGCAGTAACCTAACGGGTTACATCAAGGTGTGCAAGTTTTAGATCAACTCTTGCAGATCTCATTTCACACTGGCTAATGAACAGTCATAGAATCACAGACTGGTCTGGGTTTAAAAGGACCTTAAAGCTCATCCTGTTCCACCCCTGCCATGGGCAGGGACACCTTGCACTATCCCAGGTTGCTCCAAGCCCCGTCCAGCCTGGCCTTGGACACTACCAGGGATCCAGGGGCAGCCACAGCTTCTCTGGGCACCCTGTGCCAGGGCCTCCCCACCCTCACAGAGAATAAATTATTCCTAATGTGCAATCGAAACCTACTCTCAGTTTGAATCCATTCCCCCTTATGCTGTCACTCCATGCCCTGTCCACGGTCCCTCTCCATCTTTCTTGAAGGTTCTCTTCACGGAATCCCTGAGGCTGGAAAATCCCTCCCGGCCCATGGAGTCCAAGCTGTGCCCGATGCCCACCTTGTCCCCAGCCCAGAGCACTGAGTGCCACCTCCAGGCCTTCCCTGGACACCGCCAGGGATGGGGACTCCAAAGCTCCCTGAGCAGCCCCTGCCAAGGCCTGAGCACCCTTTCCATGGAGAAATTCCTGCTGATGTCCAAGCTGAGCCTCCCCTGGCACAGCTTGGGGCTCTTTCCTCTTGTTCTGTCTTTCTTTACCTGAGAGAGGAGGCCAACCCTCGATACCTTTCCCAATCCCTTCAGGCATTGGAAAGCCACAACTAGGTCACTCCAAAGCTTCTCTTCTCCAGGTTGAACAATCCCAATTTACCCAGCATTTCCTCACAGCAGAGCTGCTCCATCCCTCTGATCAGCTGGACTTGCTCCAACAGGTCCATCCATGTCCTTGCTGTGCTGGGGACTTTAGTGCTAAAGGAGCAGCATCAGTTTTAAATGGAAACCTGCCACTGCTGGTTTCTCTTTAACACATCACACTCATAGGGAAGACCTATAAGCAGCAGAAAATGGACTGAAGAAGTGAAATCTGTAAGAGAAAAAAAGAGAATAATGAAAAAAGGACTAAGCCTGTGAACATGAAACCCAGGCATTATTAAGAGCCACCTTTTATTCACATAGGATGCTAGGGTTTTTAAGACTGAAGGTCCAAGGCAGTAACTTAGCACATTTTAAAGCTGTCTGTACCAATGGGTATTGCAGTAAATTACTGCCTTTTCAAAATACAATGTATGCACCTACCTATATGATTACTCATAAAACGTTGTATTTTAACCTAAACCAAATTTATCAAATTTTGTTAGGCCATAAATATAGGTATATTTATGTTTATAAATTACTCAGCTCATTTTTTCAGAAAAAAAAATTTCAGGACATGCAGCATAGTGTGATATCTTTTAAAAGCAGCAAGGCTATAGGAACGTGTGTTTCTGGCAAAATACAATAAAAATGTATAGACAGGGAAATAAAACACTTGTATTTACTATTAATGTTCTTCCCTCTACATTGACTATCAATCATCAAGGTATTAACATCACTCAAGAAATGGCATGCTGTGAGAAAATTATGATAATTCATTCTGTAATCCATATTTCTATGAATACATGGAAAAAAAATGGCACCAATTTAGGTGGGTTCCCTCCCCCCTGCCTAGAAAAGTTGATGGGTTATTTTCAGGAGGGAAATCTATACTGCCTTGAAAATGTGTAACTAAATTCACACTGAATGAATAATCTTCCACTGATGTGGAACCCCCCCCCCGACACATTCCCAAGCTTTCCAAATGCACTTTACAAATGGATTTGCTAAGTACTTGCCTTCCAGGAGCCATTTCCAGCTCCTCAGGGGAGAGAGACAGCGGAAGTTTACTACACACAACAGCAACATGCAGGAGTTAGCGAGGAGTGAGAGAAAGAAGGATCATTTGGAATTGCCGAGGGAGTTTGAAGTGTACAGCGTGACTATCAAAAGTGGAATCGGACCCAAATCAGGAAGTTAATATTCTTCAATTACTTAGCTTGGGTAACAGCAACACAGAAAAACCGAATATACCCTTTTCTCACCTTTTATAGGATTATGCAAAAGCGAGAAACAGGGAGCATGTGAAGCAACATCTGGAAAACAAGACAGAAATGGCCTTCAAGATGCTGCCCCAGGTTTTGCTGGAATTCTAAATCATCCTTCACTCAGAGGATGTTGGGACAAAGTGCTTAAGGGAGCCCCTCTTCTTCCTTTGGTAAGGATTTCTAGAGCAATAATGCTTCATAGGTGGGCACGGGGAGACTTGGCTTTCACTGAAAAACACTTGGTGAGATAATCTGGACTGAAGTAGAGCTTTGGGTTTGGCAATAGAGCTCTCTCACTCTTTCCATCCTGTTTTCCAGAAAAAAAAATGGCAAGAAACCAGGCATTTAGTGTTCCATACAATAAAGAAGGTAAGATATGTATCATGTGAGTCACCATATTACAAAATATGAAATATTATCAACATTTTTGACGCTGGAGCACTAAGAAGTGCCTGCACCTTGGCCTCAGATGCCCATTGGACATCCAGCTGCTCCTCCCACTTTTCCTGCCTCGGCTGCGTGGAGACCCTGACTGGGTGCTGAGTACCCAAATCTAATCAATTCCAGCAGAAAGAACACCACTGGAAAGGAAAATACCAAAGATTTTAAGGTGTATTTATTGGCTGTACACTTGAAATGAAGGCAGGTTTGTCAGATAATGTAGTATTTTAAAGTAATTTTTAAAAAAATTCGGTCTCACAAAAATATTTTTTTTCTTCAAATGTAGCATGAGCTGTATTTCTTCTGTCCACACAATTTCTTGGGAATCTTTATTTTGATTTACATATACAAAATTTAAGCAGTACTTTAGGTTTTTTTCTGCCTCCAGAAGTTGTTCATATGTTTTTTCATGTTTTTAAAAGGCTCATTTTAAAAATGAACAAATCAAACTTCAATTTTTTCCCCCAATGGATTTGGCTAATGCAAACCAGCTGATATTGCTGTAATATGTTGAGCTCATTTTGCAATTTGATATTAAATATGAAAAAATACCCAAAATTCAAATATGCTGTTAACCTAATTCAAGCTTTGTTGATATTCACTAGATATTTTACTGGTATTTGCCTGAAAAATGATCTTTGTTCTTCTTATTGCAATAGGTCTTATTGAAACATCTATCAGGAAGCCTTTTTTTCAGTAACAGGGAAATAACGGCAAATAATACAGTAAAAAGTCTGTCAGATATATACTGCATTTTAAGCACTTCTGCATCTCCTTCATTTTCTTCCTAACAACTCTGTTTTAACTTTGGTCAAATGAAAAAAAAATAAAATTGAGAGGCACAGCTGCCTTAGGTGCAGACCTGGGCTGTCACATGTTTGACCTGGTCAGTCAGACTGGACATGCCAAATGCACACCTGGAAAATGAGTCCATGTCTGCTCATTCTGCCGTTTAACTTCTCCAGTTCTGGCCACAGAAGTTCCCTCTACATCTACAAAATTGTTGCCCTTATCCAGCAGTTCCATAACCCCAGCTCGGCTGGTGGAAGTGGCTCAGCCAAGAACCCTCGCAGTGCCCAGCCCAGGCATTCCTACAGCTAAATCCTGCGAGAAGCAAGGCTTGGCCACCTATAAAATACAGGAAATCTGCCTAAAAACAACACACATGTTCGTTCAGTGGCAATTTTCAGGCACTAGCCCCACTCCAGTTAAACTGCAGAACTGGGGCAGGATGCTCTGCCTGGAGTGGGGGGCAGAACAACTCCAGCAATGTCCCATTTTCAGAGCTGTCAATGGTGGATGGAGAAGGGGACATCGTCTTGGCTTTGGGATGAATAAAGCTGAAAGCAGCCTTACTCGTCAATCCCGAAGTTAAACATCGTGATAATGAGCTGAAGATGTGGCAGAGCTGATAAAGGAACAAAGAAGTGATCCCACTGATAACTTACCTAAATCTGCTGACTGACACAGCTGGCCTGGGGACACCTGACTGACAGAAGGTTTCTTTAGGCTGCAGAAACCCAGACCCACTTTTTAATGGGCGTATCTTCTAATAAACCCCTTCTTGGGGCGTGTGTGGAATTCCTCCCTGGAGTGAGGATAGCACTCAAGGTCACTCCTGCAGGCTGAGCCAGAGATTTGCCCACAGTCCTTGGTCTGGGTCAGTGACATCAATCTCTACCTAATAATTGTTTTTGTTGGCTTTAATATCATTGTGTCAATACTGCCTTAACAGTAGTGCACTATGCTGACAGTTATAGCTCCTGTATTGTGCAGTAAATAATTCTGATTAACATCTTTTAGTCTAATCATTATCATAAAATATCATAATACTTATATTTTTTCCTTTAAAAAGCAAAATTTTTCAGTTTGCTGTAATACAAGCATTGGAGTACTGGGCTAATGACTGCAGTTCTAAAGGACTATACATATGTAACATTATCATGAACAAGCAAATATTGATTCTCGGAGAATAGAAACAGTTCAATAAAGTATTCTTCAGCATCAGTAATAAGGCCTTTCCAATAAAAATTAATTATTTTAAGGATAATTTACTAAATATATACCTGCTTATTTGAAGCTCGTTTGGCAATTTGCTTCCCAAGCAGCGGAATTAGACAAAGTTAATTTTTATTACAGTAATGTCAACCAGTATCAGAAAACTTAGATCAGATGGGTTTTTGGCAGACAAAACCCTCCTTTGAGAAATTATAAAGAACAAACATATTTTGGCAGATGGGACTACAACATCTCCCACGGGCAGAATTTGGATACTTTTTGTGAGGTTAAACATTCAGTGTTTCAAAGAAGAGTAAATTATTTTGCTGTGTGTTCCTTTTGCCTGCCACCCACCCACATCCCTCACTATAAACAGCAGAAGCATGCAGGGGTGGTGGTGCAGAGATAGCCACGTACAATTTCTACTCACATTTCCAGCAAAAGGATCCAGGAAATCTTCCAGAAAACGTTTCATGAAAGACCTTGGTGGACAGAGTGATAACAGGGGACACTCTGGCACAGGTGGGGCCTGAGGCACAGAGGTGGGTGTGGGACACTGGATGTTGGGCAAGTTCAGAAAGACAAGCCAATGCTACAGAGTCCAGAAAGAAATCCTAGAAAAGCTTTTAAATGCTGTTACACCCACAGAATCATAGAATCATCAAGGCTGGAAGAGACCTTCCAGATCATGCAGTCCAACCATCCACCCAGCACTGCCAGAGGACCCCTAAACCACATCACCCAGTGACAGATGGAGACACCTCTCGGACACCTCCAGGAGTGCTGACTCCACCACTTCCCTGTACAGCCCCTTCCAATGCCTGACAACCCAAACAGTGAAAATTGGGGTTTTTAATATCTGATCTGAATCACCCCTGCCTCAGCTTGAGGCCATGTCCTCTGCTCCTCTCACTGAAGGCACAGCAAAAGAGACAGGCCCCACCTCGCTCCACCCTCCTGTCAGGGAGTTTGGAGAGTGATGAGGTCTCCCCTGAGCCTCCTCTTTTCCAGACTAAACAGCTCCCCCAGCCATTCATCAGACTTGTTTTCTAGACCCTGCATGAGCTTTGGTGCCCTTCACTGGACACGCTCCAGAATCTCAAAGTCTTTTTTAAAGTGAGGGGCCCAGAACTGGATGCAGCATTTGAGGTGTGGCCTCACCGGTGCCCAGTACAGGTCACTGCCCTGGTCCTGCTGGCCACACTGTTCCTCATACAGGTCAAGATGCTCTTGGCCCCCTTGGCCCCCTGCGCTCACTGTTGGTTCGTGTCCAGCCGCTGTCAACCATCAGGGCCCACGGATTTGTGAGTGTCTGACTGGCAGAGCAGGTCACCAACCATCTCCTGGATTCCGGGACACACTCAGCTCCCCGTCACTAACTTCCAGCTCTGGGGACTGGATATCCTGAGGACAACTGGTCTTGATATTGAGGACTGAGGCAAATAAGGCATTAAGTACCTCTGCCTTTTGCTCATCTCCTGTCACTTCACTTCTCTCTGCATTCAACAAATGAGCAAGACTCTCCTTGACCCTGCTTTTGCTGTCAAGGCATTTATAGAAACTTTTTCGTTGTTTTTAACTGCAGGCCAAATCAAGTTCTAGTTGGGTTTTGGCCCTACTAATCTTCTCCCTTCGCAACCTTCCAACATCCTTATGGTCCTCCCAAGTTGCCTGACCCTCATTCCAGAGTCAATAGATTCTCTTTTTCCCCTAAGTTCCAGCCGAAGTTCTCTGTTTAACCAGGCTGGTCTTTTTCCCTGATAACTTGTCTTTCTATACATGGGGACAGCCTGCTCTTGAATATTTAACAATTCCTTTTTAAAGCACATCCAGCCTTCCTGGCCTCCTTCCTTTTCAGGACTAACTCCAAAGGAACCCTGTGAATCACTGTGCACTGGACACTTCATCCCACAAACCTGGCTAAGGGAATCTAGTGTTTTTTGGTTTCGTTTTTAAAAAAATCCTAATGAAAATAAATAACTTCCTATGAAAACCTGTAATAACTCTTACATCCTAATGCCTAAAAGAATTTTCAAATTTTAATTTCACAGAATTTTATAGTTCTAGCTGAAAATCCACAAAATCACACATGAGCAGGAACTCACATAGACTTCTTCTAGAGGTAATCAGCACATGCTTGTATCACATAGAAATTATAAAACCTGACATTTTCACATGGAAAGTTCATTTCTGTCAATGAGAAGCATGTTCCAGAATTCAGGACAGCTTCTCCCTTTTAGCTGGAACTCTGTCCTTAACCGTGCTACCAGTCTCAAGGAAATTCAAGTTACAGCTCTTCCGCTCATGTGGGAATATGAACTTCCAAATTACAACCTTCTTCCCAAAAACAAATTCTCCCTCACTAAAAGTAAGATATTTTACTAGGAATGACAGAAAGCCTCTAAGTCCACTGCCCCTGTTGATGAACCATTCTAAGGAGTAAACTGTGTCGAGGGAATAAAAGTGCATTCCAGAAGTCTGTCATTTACAGATGGTTCCAGGGGTTGCTGTTGTCTCCATGTGTTATGATTTATTGTTTAATCACTTAGCACTGGCAGCTCCTGGAAGGCAGTAACGTTAAAGGGCACAGGTTAACTTGTACAGTGTTGCCAAACACTTGTTATACTGCTGAAACTTTTGTTAAATGTGTAAATCCTTTTGAGCTTGTAAATGTCAGAACTTTAGGACTCCTGTACTACAGCCTGTGCAGCAGCCAGGAAAAGTATCAGCTGCATCCCCATGTGGCAAAATTAAAACCTTGTAAATCACTAGGTGATAGATAATATACATCAAATATTAATTTTATTATAAGCAACAGCTCAAAGTGATGTTATATATTTTTTCTTAAAATCTGAACATGGGCAATTTTGAGAAGAGAAAGCCTGTACTGCAGAACTTTGAAAAATCAGTGTGGAACTCCTCTGGAGTTTATTGGTATTTCACTGAGCTGGATGTAGTGAACTGAGCAGAAACATGTGAGCAACCTTGAAAATCGTCTGTGAATCTCCTCCTGGAGATTAAGGTCACACATAAAACTTAAGGACAACTGCATTAGCGAGCAAATAATAAGCCAGAGTCAATTTAAAAAGCTTTTCATTATGAGTGTAAAACCAGCCACAGGGTAGAGTTATGGCTGAGAGCACAGGAACTGCCATTTCACACACAGCAGTCTTTAACCTGCACTCACCGGATGGGAGAAGAGTTCTGATGAAAGCAGGAACTCCTCAATCAGTAGGGGAAGGTGGAAGAAACCCCTTGCCATTGCTCAGGCCCTCCTAGGGAGAAGTGTGTTAAACTTACATTTATCAAAAGATGGGTGGACGACACAGAGCTTTTTTTCTTTATAAACAAGCAGGTTGACACTCCTTGGTCACCTTCAAAACTTAAAATACCCTTCTGCCTCACAGTTTAAATGCAGCTTCTCAACTGTTCCCATGACAGAACGCTTACACTTGATCATCTTGTGTTTGCCTTGATCTAGTTTTGATTTCACCCAAACGCTGTGACTCATGAGGAAACCAGGCCAAAGCTCCCAGGATGGGCTAGCTCAGAAGAGCCCAGGCACAGAGCTCCAGCCATGGCACGAAGCCAGGGAAAGGCATGGGCACTCAAGGCACAGCTAAACCCTCCGTGAGCTCCAGCAAAGGTATTTACACTTCTCAACCTTCCCGAAGCAAAACAACAGAGCAAAAGCCTCTGGCACTCACAATGGATTTATTACAAACAAGTTTTGCTAGCGAGTTCCACACTCCCGCCCTCTGTGTTAACCACAAGGAATGTGTTTCCAGCAAAAGAAACCTAGAAACTTTACTTGATTACATAAGCAAAACTGTTACCCAAGTTTAAATACCATTACCCAAAATAAACAGCCGCCCATAATCAAGTCTCTGGTTAGCTAATGAAGGCTCTGTGAACACTGAGTTCATGTGCTGATCAAGTTTGATAGCTGTAGCAGCTTTATAACTGCTGCATTATTCCAGTCTTACAGGAGGATATTCTTACCTTACTGGCTGTCTCACAACACGTGTGACAAATTAGTCTGTCAGTGACATGTGACAGAAAGCCCAGTTCCTCCCCAGACTGTGCCTGAAAGGTGTGACAACGTAGAAATAAATCTGTATGCATCCTGCTGTACAGAGTGTATTCCATGGGCACATCCCTAAATGGTGTAAGTGAAACCAAATCCACTCTGCTTAATTAACTGTAAAGTGGGAATGCATTTGGGATTGAGGAAGGCGTGAAAATATAGGGCCTCCTGTAGCTGAACAGCTCCTGCTGTGCTCCCTTCTGCAGGGCTGACAGTCTTGAAGCAGGGTAATAAAGTGAGTCCAGGAAGCCCTCTCCTAATCTTGCTGCTGCTCCTGTTGCTTCATCGAGGTAGAATTTGTCTTCACTGCCGTTTAGGAAGAGATCCTGGTAGCGTTAGGCAGTTTGGGCATTAAAAGTTCTTTACCTCCTGAAACACTCCAGGTGGAGGTCCTGAAAATACCAACACACCCTTGGGTGTGATGTGTTCTGGGATGAAACATCATTCCTTCATATCAGCATCGTCCATAACCTCGCGTTTCACACCACACCAGTGCATTTTTCATCTCTACTGTTTTACTTGGTGTTCCTTTATTTCCTAATCCACCACCTCTCTAAACGTGGTTTTGGAGTTTTTTAACTACTCAGTCAATATAAAGGAAATGCATTTCAGCAATGGAAACTCTTCTTTTGTTTTGTTCTCCTGGTGAAAAAGAGAATTGAAACCTGAGAATGTGAGGCCATATTAGAATAACCAAAAAGATTCTATACCTACATGTTTTTGCTAGAGGTTAACTGCCTTTGCAAGCACAGAAGTTCTGTGCCTTTGTTCTGTGTTCAAAGGTGTTTTTAGAAGGTGTAAAAAATGGTACTTCTACATTTTTTAGCTTTTTTTTTACACAATGCTTTACTACAGAGTGTAGTGTATGTGAGTGTTATCAATAACACCATAAGGAGGAGTTGAGAATTTTGAAGGTAAATGTAACAAATTGGTGTTTAAGAATATGAGAGGTAGTGATTAACCACTGCAGAAGTGAACTTCTTGAATGCGAAATGGGACATCTGTTCCTCTGCTTTCCAGTCTGCTCGGGTTTTTTCCTGACAGTTTGTAGCATTTTCTCCATTCCATCTATGGCATCCCAGTTTTCCTCCCTTCACTGCAACTATTTCAGCTTAGCAACCTCCTGCCTTCCTGTCTCAGAGCACATTTTCGCATTGCTTGCCTAACAAATGAAAGTGTGGCATTGTTTCTGCTTGTTCCAAAATACCACTTTTCTCTTTTTATTTTCTCTTTTCATAGGGACTCCACCTGTGCTCAGGGACCACTGTGAACTCCTTAAATTTACTCAGCAAAAGCAGTATCAGCACATCAGCCCGTGCCCTGTATGAAAGGTGTGGTGGAGCAGGGGCAGGCAGAGGTCTGGCTCAGCTGGTGTCCCCAGTCCAAGGAACACCTCACACTCCTTGGATACAAAACTTGGGGTGGCACCACAGTGATCACTGGGATCTCTGGAGGGTCATTATAGACACTGTGAGGCCACACCACATGGGAGGGCACCAAGAAAAAAGAGCTACAGGAAACTGCCCCCTGAATAAGATGAAATCACAGAATCCCAGGACTACTGAGGCTGGAAAAGCTCTCCCAGCCCGTGGAGTCCAGGCTGTGCCCGATGCCCACCCTGGCACCAGCCCAGAGCACTGAGTGCCACCTCCAGGCCTTCCTTGGACACCTCCAGGGATGGGGACTCCAAAGCTCCCTGGGCAGCCCCTGCCAAGGCCTGAGCACCTTTTCCATGGAGAAATTCCTGCTGATGTCCAAGCTGAGCCTCCCCTGGCACCGCTTGAGGCCGTTTCCCCTTGTCCTGTCCCTGTTCCCTCGGAGCAGAGCCCGACCCCCCCTGGCTGCCCCCTCCTGTCAGGGAGTTGTGCAGAGCCAGAAGGTCCCCCCTGAGCCTCCTTTGCTCCAGGCTGAGCCCCTTTCCCAGCTCCCTCAGCCGCTCCTGGGGCTCCAGCCCCTTCCCCAGCTCCGTTCCCTTCCCTGGACACGCTCCAGCCCCTCCGGGGCTCTGTGGCCTGGAGGGCCCAGAACTGGACACAGCCCTCGAGGTCCCTCAGCAGGGCCAGCCCAGGGGACGGGCCCTGCCCTGGGCCTGTGGCCACCCCATGGCTGGCACAGCCCAGGGCCATTGGCCTCGTGCCCCCTGGGCACCCCTGGAGCAGGACCCAGCACTTGGCCTTGCTGAGCCTCAGCCCATGGATCCAGCCTGTCCTGCCCTCCTGCAGACTCAAGCTCCCACCTGGCTTGGTGTTCTCCAAGGAGTTACTGAGGGTTCCCTCAATCCCTTCACCCAGTTCATCCAGATCATCAGTGGAGATATTAAACAGCAGTAAATGATACAGTTCCTCAAGTATCCTGGAAAGGACTGACTGGGTGAAGGGAACAGCCAATTCCACAGCACATCTGAGCCACATAAACTCCCCAGCACCTTTGTTTTCCTTGCCCACTTTTCCTCCCAGCAGAGTTTACCTAACCGGCTCAAAATTCAAGACTCAACATCCCAAGAGTTATAAAATCCGATTCAGAGTTCCCATTAAAAACCACAAAAGAATGCAACAGAAGGTGCTGTAAAAACAAATAAAAAGAAACAGACTGGGGTCTTTTGAAATCAAAAGCCATAGTTATTACAAGTCTGTAAACAAAGGAGGAGAGAGAGGTATGTAGCAAAGAGACAGTAAGTATGAATATTTTTAGTGCTCCTCATGTTCAAACTGGCCCCAGCTTATCCAGCCCAATGTTAAGATTGGATAACAATGGATTGCAGACATCAGAGACAGGTTTTAAAGGGGGACTATGAACCAGAGAGGGAATGACACAGAACAAGGATGTTGTAGGACAGAAATTCACACTCCCAAAGCAGCTACTTATAAAAAAAGACATAGAAGTGAGGGTGTGAGAAGTGTGGGGCGGGATCAGATGATTAAGACAAAGAGTATGGGCACACTAAAACTCACAGCAGTGATCTCAGGATGGGACATTACAGAAATCCTCATGCCGATGGCTCAGAAAGATGAAAACAAAAACAAAACCCCCCACCCTGTGTTTTTATATGGGAAGAGGGTCAGGGGAGAGATTTAAACCAGGTAAGGTGGTGAAGCCAAAGACAGGTGGTGCTGATAAGTCTTATTGGGAGATAACTGATGATCTATTATCTACAATTTACATTTCTGAGGTACTTTCTTTCTAGGAGAACAAAATGTTCCAGAAGCAGAATAAATATTGTGTGCCATTCATTAGCGACACAAACTCAAACAGATGTCTTATCTCTAATTAACACATCTCCTCTAAAATTATTCACATGTGCTCTTTCCCGGGATTGTTTTCAAAGAACAGGTGAATGATATCTCAGATTAAACAGTTTCACATAACATGCTCTTAGTTTCTGTACTCTTAGGCACATTCACCAGCTCCTCTTAGTTATGCTCCTCTTTATACTGGCAAATCAATCAGAATCAATTAAATGCTTATAAAATCTTAACCTTGACACAAACATATTGAAGAGCTTGACTAAAAAACCCAATTTGCATAATTTTCGTCATAGAAATAAGTTAATAATAGCACAGAACAGAGCACTTTCCAATAAAGAAAAGAAAAAATTGCTGTTACAGCTGCTTAAGAATTTTCACTGTTACAATACTTAAACCAGCGCTTTGTTATAAAGGTAATGCCCAAGTTGGACAGGTCTCAGTAAGTACGTAAAAGGTAATTTAATGGCAATATTATAGGACAAGTCTCATTATTATACTGTGAAATGGAAGTCAGGGTTCTCCACCTAGATTATAAATCAAGATAGCCAATTAAAAGATGCAAACTGAATATCTGATGTAATTTAAATTTGGTGACCTTAAAACACTAAACACTGTCAACTGAAGAGATGTGGCAGAGATAAGAGGCTTTGTTATGAGCCTCAGACCAAAACTTTTATTTTAGCTATCTTTGCAGACATTCCTAATGCTGCTTCCCCTGTGAGACATGACAGCATTTTGTTACATGGGCAGAAGCAAAAACTCCTTCAAATTGTCCATTTCCTCAATTAAAGTTATTTCTCCTTTGCTGACTGGCTGTGTGAAAATAATCTGTTCTTACATTTACCCAAGTGGAAAATCAGCCTTTTACCCCTCTGCTCGGGATTTTCCCAGAAGCTGGAAAAAGGGAAACTGTGTCCCTATCTCTAGAAAGGGTGGAAAGGAGGAGTCTGGGACTCACTGCCCTGTCAGCCTCCCCTCCGTGCTGGGAAGATCCCGGGACAGCCCCTCCTGGAAGCTCTGCTGAGGCTCACAAAGCACAGGGAGGTCATTTGGGACAGCCAGCACGGCCTCACCAAGGGAAAATCCTCCTGACCAACCCTGTGGCCTTCCCTGGTGGAGAGACTCCATCAGCGGACAAGGGAAGGGCCACGGATCTCATTTATCTGGAATTCTGTAAAGCCTCTGACATTGGTCCCCACAACATCCTTCTCTCTGGGCTGGAGACAGCAGGATTTGATGGCTGGACTGTTGGATGGATAAGGAAGTGGTTGCACAGTCACAGCCAGAGGGTCCTGATCAATGGCTCGGAGTCCTGAGGGACGTCAGTGGTCAGTGGAGGCCCTCAGGGGTCTGTACTGGGACCAGTGGTGTTCAATAACTTCATGGACAGATGAAGGGATCCAGTGAACCCTCAGCAGGTGTGCAGGGGACAGCGAGCTGGGGCTGCAGTGACACCCCTGAGGCTGCAGTGACACCCCTGAGGGATGAGGCTATCCAGAGCGACCCGGACAAGCTGAAGCGTGGGAATCTCAGGAGGTTTAACACCACCAAGTGCTGGGGCAGCGCCTGGCCTGGGGCAACCCCCAGGATCAGTCCAGGCTGGGGATGGGCAGACAGAGCAGCTCTGGGGAGAACCCTTGGGCATTGTTGTGGTTTAACTCCAGCTGGCACCAAAGCTCCACAGAGCCACTTGCTGAACCCCCACACCCCCTGAGGAATGGGGAGAAAAACCAAAAGTAAAGCTTGCAAGCTCAGATAAGAACAGTATAAAAATTGAAACAAATTTCAACGATTACTGTTATAATAACAATAATAATAATAATAATTTTTTAAAAAATATGCACAATACAATTGCTCACCATCCACTGATGAATTCCAGACCCAATCCCTGAACCCTGATCCAGGTAACTCCCCAGTTTATATACTGGGCATGAGATTCTATGGCGGGGAATATCCCTTTGGCCAGTTCAAGTCACCTGTCCCAGCTGTGCTCCCTCCCAGCTTTTTTTTTGTGTACCTCCTCATAGGTACCGAAGCAGGAGACACAAAAAGTTGTTGACTCAAGGTAAACACAATTCAGCAACAGCAAAAACATGAGCATGTTATCAACATTACTCTGTACTGAATCCAAAACACAGCCCTGGATCTGATACGAAGAAATGAACTCTATCCCAGCCCAAAGCAGGACTCAGGTGAGACCCCACCTGCAGAGCTGCCCCAGCCCTGGGGCCCAGCACAGGAGGGACCTGGAGCTGCTGGAGAGAGCCCAGAGGAGGCACCAGGATGAGCAGAGGGATGGAGCAGCTCTGCTGGGAGGAAAGGCTGGGAGAGCTGGGATTGTTCAGCCTGGAGAGGGGAAGCTTTGGGGTGACCCAACTGTGGCCTTCCAGTGCCTGAAGGAGCTACCGGAAACATGGAGAGAGACTCTTTCCAAGGGATGGAGTGACAAGGGGTAATGGCTTCTCACGGCCAGAGGGCAGGGTTGGATGGGATATTGGGAAGGAATTGTTCCCTGGGAGGGTGGGGAGGCCCTGGCACAGGGTGCCCAGAGAAGCTGTGGCTGCCCCTGGATCCCTGGCAGTGTCCAAGGACAGGCTGGGCAGGGCTTGGAGCCACCTGGGACAGTGGAAGGTGTCCCTGCCCATGGCAGGGGTGGGAATGGAACGGGCTTTAAGATCCCATCCAGCCCAAACTCTCCTGGGATTCTGGTGATTCTCAAGGCACAAGCAGAGGACACCAGGACCCCCTGGTCGCTGCAAAGTCCTGCTGCACTGACCTAGCTTGCACAGAAAGCCTCGGGCTGCCACATTTGCTCAGTGCAGAATGCCTAAATCCAGAGATTTGTGACCTAACCTGTTTAAGAGTTCAGGTATAGGAGGAGGGGCAGGATCTTTGCTCCCATAGAAAAGCAGCACCTCCTGCCAAGGTGTATCCTGCTTTACTTCATTCAGTTGGAACAGGTTAATCCAATGTTCGTTTATTAAAAGTGCCTTTCTTGGGTTTCTTCATGTCAACTTTATTCCTTCCTATCTATAAATAATGTTTCCTATTTATTCTAAACAACAGCTCATTCTGCTCCCCAGCTTTGCAAGCTGTCACTTGCAAACACTAACACAAAGCCCAGCCTCAGAGAGGTTTAAAATAAGGATCCAAGAGAGCTGCAGATGAGCCATGATGCAGCTCCCAAGGCTCTGCAGAACCCTCCAGTGAGAATTAACACTTCACTTGCTAAGAAAGCTCGGTGGAAAACCCTGCCACATCCACTGCCTCACCACAGACCAAAAGCCTGGGGAATTCCATCGCACTTGGTGGGATTGAATTGAGACATTCCAGTGAATGGAAAAGGGTCACGTGGATGAACAAGATTCCACCTGGTGGAAGGCTTTGATTAACTTGCGCTGATGAAGTCAGACATGATAAAACAGTTTGGGTTTTTAAAATAAAATGTGGGATCAACCACAGCAGTGACTGTTACAGACTTAAGGAAACAATGACTTGGATGAGCTGGAACATAAGGAATTAATCTAATGATGCTCAACATTTCACTGAGGGGTTTTTTCCCATCCAGGGACTTCGTGTGCCCAAGGCTACCTGGACACAATAAACACCTGATGCACCCGTTCCACACGAGCACAGCACCTGCTTGAGCCTTGTGGACATCACAAAGCCCAGGCTCAAACAAAGACATCGCCCAGAACAAGCCTCTCAGACCCCAAAAAAGCACTTTCAGGTGGATCAAAAATATTTGGGAATATTTATATTTGGCAAAAACAAAACTTTAAAAAAATCTGAAATAAGCCAAATATTTTAGCTTTCCAATTTCAAGCACGTGCCAAAAAATAGTTTCAGTTAGAACTTTTGAAATGGATGTTTATTTCATGTTTGAGGGCTAGGCATACCAAAAGCAACTCCACCAAAATAATTCTTCATGTTTTTCTGTAGGTGAAGAGGAAGAGAAGAAAAACAAAGGCTGAGTAGTTGTTAGGAATATAAAGTTCAGAGTTTATTTTTCTGGTACAGTCAGCAATTTGAAAAAAAAGAAAAAGCCAACAAAAACCCCAACTCAATTATCTCAATTTACACTTTGATTTTTGATCACAGGCTCTGAGAGTAGAATTCAGATATTAAAAAACAAAATAAAATTACTAACTACCAGTAAATAGGACCTTGTCATATAAGACAAGCACAAAGTTATTAAAATGTGAAAACAGCTACAGGAACAGGCCAAGAGTTTATTCCCCTTCCCCACTTGCAATCCTTGTCATGTGGAGGGGTTGCTTTCATCCCATGTTTCAGTTTTTGCTGCAGTGGAAGGTATCTGAATGTTAATCCCCACCTCGTGCCTGAACCACAGGGCTCTGTAGGGTTGTTCTGACCTTTTCAATATTCTGCATTCACCCTTTCAGCTCCCCCATTAAAACTCACCAGCCGTAGGTGAGGCAAGGGAATGGACGGCGAGGACTGGAAATGCACTCCAGGAAAATCTACTGAAGAAGGAATATCCAATCCATTCCTGTGGCAAAGATGAAAGAAGACTAGAAAATGTCAATGAATAAACCAATTCATTCTCTTGAGAAAGCCAATAAGGAAAAAAATGTGTCTTGTTAGACTCCCCTACTTGTAACTCCCCTTGGCTTGGATGCTCCAATGAAACCACTAGAATTTACAGCCTTTGGAAAAATCTGCTTGTAAATCAGCTAGGCTTATGATGAATTTCAAGGATTTTAAGTTACTGCTCAAGAAAAACAAAGCATGACAATGAATCCTCAACAAATGCACTTCTCCCTCCATCATAGCCCTCCTCACCGACACAGAACAAAATATTCCTTAGGACGAAGAGTTTGGGGAATAGTGACCTCATCAAGGCAGCTTCTTCTTTCCCTGGCAGGGCCCCACTCCCTGGGGTACCATTTTCTCACTGTCTTATGAATATCTGTGAATTTTAGGTTCTTGTCTTTGCCTTGGCACAGTTGAGATGCAAGAGGTCCCCATTCCAGCCATTCTCATCATTAGCAGAGGTGACACAGAGTCCCCCCGCGCTGAAACAGGAATTCATCTCTCCAGAAGGTGTAAGAATTTTGCATTTCCAAATCACTTCTTTACACTGCTTTCTCTGTTTCCTGGGTTAAAGAGGGATGGTGCTGTAGAGGTGATCAGTTCCTTTAAGGATGCAACACGTAGTGCCGGCTCGAGATCCCATTTTCTTTTGAAAAACCTGGCAAAATCCCTTTTAAAATCATGATGGAAATATTTTTTCAGGAATGAAAGTGAGTCCAAGCAGTAATGTGCCAACAAGGTACAGATTTCCTGAGAGCAGTTCCCAAATTAATGAAGAAAATACCCATTTTTACTCATCTAAACATTACAATTTTCCCTTTGCTATACCTACTATAACTGCTCACAGTTAAAAGGTCAGGAATCTCAGTGTCATTATTAAGTCTAAGCCTGAAAACAAGGAGAGGTGAGCTTATTTCATTCTTTTTGCATGCTCTTCAGTGCTTGATAAATTAGTATTTCCCTTCCAAGCAGTAATTTCTGTGCAGCTACAAAGCAGCCAGATTCCAGGCTGAGACATTTCAGACCTGCACAAGTTGAAGTTATGTGGTTATTACCGCTTTAGAGAGATGTGACCCAGAGCTGTCATTGACTGAAGATGTTCCTCTCGGAGGTGACACACAGCCTGTCTCCCCAGAGTAGGGCTTTGGGCCAGCAAGTGACAGCACTCAGAGAGCAAAAAATCCTGCCCAGGTGTGTGGGAGGACAGGTGAAGTCTGTATTAGTGGGGCTGAACGAGTCAGCCAAATATGTGCCAGAATCAGCAGGACAGATAATGAATCTTTACGCTTTGCATTTGCTGAAGCCACACTTTTGAATCTGACTCACCAGTTCCTGCCTGTGCTCAGGCCTGCGTGAGAAGCCACAGTTTCCTCATAACCACTCAGCAACAGGCTGTGATTATCCCCTTGTTCATCCCATCTCCACAAAACACATCCACGCTTGCTGCCTGCACCCCCTGCCTGCTCTCCCCGCTGCTCTGTGCTCCAGGGTAAGGAGCTGAGGGACATCAAGGACCTGGGGGGAGCATTCTCCATTCTGATAATCCACAGTGTCCTCCATCCTTCTCCTCTCTTGGGGACAAGCCAAGAATCTGACATCAAGAGACATTTCTGCTTGGCTCCTTCCCCTCAAGCCTGCTCAGAAAGTGATCTGACCCCTCACTAACCCCTTTGGACATGCCCACTCTGCTTCTTCCCTTACACATCCGGGCCTGGCATGGGGAAAATCAGGGATTCAGATCATTCATGCTCCTTCTGAAATCCCTGTCCTTAATGCTGTGCTTCAGACTGGTCTAAGTCAGCATAAGGGCCAAATGATTCAGCACATCTCAGTGGATCCCACCCACGGCATTGCCCTGAAAGGAGCTCTATTCTGTTATACAGCTTCATGAGTGAATATTTTTAATACTTTAAACCTAGGCTTCGGTGTATAGCTGGGGTAGCATGTCCAGCTAGAGCATCTCCATCTTAAATTGACCAGCTGTCCCAAAAATACAACTCCTTTTACTTCAGAACTGTTCTCAGCTCTTAATTTACACATTTCTGGTGAATTCTCACCCTCCCCTTCAAAATCTCATAGAAAGGCATTTTCCTTTTTGTTAACAATGTTCCTGCCTATTTACAGCTTGTTTGGAGCCAATTTTCTGTTACAGAAGGTTTAAAAATCTTCCGTTGCAGCCCTAATTGTTTTTCCAACCTTCCTGTACTGCCCATCTCACTTTTCTTTCGAGCTCTTACCCTTCATAGCTTGACAAACAAGACTCCCAGTTTCAAAAATCTCAGGTACTTCAGCCTCTGTCCACCCAGTCATTTGCAATAGCAAGAGCTGAGTGTCCTAATGAAGGGCCATCCTAACTAGAGCAAACAGATTGGAAAGGGGGAAAAAAGCAACCACACAGCCCTCACCACAGGATCCTCATCCCTCTTCCTGTTTTCTGAGAGTTCCAGTCGCTTTCCCCTCTCTCCGTGTTCTTTGCATGCCTCTTCCAACCTTTTCACTTCAAAATACCCAGCTGAGGCCCTGTCCATGGATGAAGTTCTTTACAGCTGAGCCTGTGGCTTTTCCCTGCAAAGGCAGTAATTTTAATTAGCTGCTTTTTCTCACTGATTTGCAGAGCCTGTGACCATCACTGGGTCATTAAGACACACACACAGGTGAGTGTCCAAAAATACACTGTACTGAACAGCACACATTTTCCCTGTGAGTATTTTGGTTCTTTAGGGATATGTTTCTGTGTTATCATCACATCTCCTGCATGAGCCTGATGCGACTCCGATTGTCCTGGTTTTCAGTCAGTCGATACTGGAATCAATATAAATGTGACACTGTGGCAGGAAGAGCCAAGTGGCACGTGGAAATGGAGTGAATATTGGTCCTGGTCTGAAGATTGGTCTCTCCCTCCTGAATCCAGGGGTTTATAGAGCCTTAAGGGATGTAACACCACAGACTGCAGAGGGTAAAGTGCTCTGCTGCCTCCTCACGTCTCATGTCAGCTCACACGAACTTTGTGGCTCCAGCCCATGAAATAAAAGAAATGCAATTTAGAAACGGTTAATACAGAACCAATCTGACTAGAAACATCATCCCACTGGAACAGATGCACTTCCCATGTGCCAAAATCCCTGCAATAAAACCAAAGCCCTCTTCCAGCCTCAGGTAAGAGAGGAGTAACAAGACACAAGAGCTGCCTTCAGAGACATCATTCCCTGAACTTTCACCCAAGGCCAAAAATCCCAGTGGTAGTGACTACATTTTTTTTCACATTGACTGCTTTTTCTTTTCCAAAACATTTGGAAAAGAAATCCCATGGCAGACACAGACATCCTGGCTGAAGAAGAGGTCTTGTTACTGTGAGCATCAAAGAGGAATGATTTTAAAAAGATGAAAATAGACAGTCTAAATAATTCTCTTTTTTTCCTTCTCAAATATAGAACAATTTATTAATGCGACCTTAAGTGCATTTAACGATCTGAATGGTTGTCTTTTTCTGATGGAAGAAAAAAAAGAAATATAATTTTTAAATTCCAAACCAAGACCTCCTGCAGTTCACCTCCATATGCAGAGGAAAACAACCCAGGCCTTCTTACTTTCCTGCCGGGTGTTCATCACAGCCATCCTTTGGCCCACTGGAGTTAAAGCAGAAAATGCCAATGAAGAACTTCCAGAAGTCAGGTTCGGGAAGCTTTTTGTGCTCTAACACAAACTATCATCACCCTGTATAAACAGAATGGTCAAGGTATAAAGCCCAGCCAAACCTGACTCCAAAAACACATTTTTTTCAGTGTCATTTTCGCTCCTTCAAGAAATGTAATTGACTTTTCCAGACCAGTTTATTCTTTGTTATCAATTTTATACCATGCCAGGTATGACAGTTTGTTCAAAAAGATAAATTGAGATGTCAACATATTTCCCATTTTTGAGAGTGTAAAATGTAAATATTTAATGAGCAGATTTAGAAACTCCTACATCTGTGCTTGATTTGTTTGCTAATGTTGTCAATACATTTTCCTTATATTTTATACTCATGTATTGAGCATCCTCCCCCACTCTTTTCTTTCCAAATTTCTTCAACCTGCCAATGCCAGGACTGAGACACCTCAACTGTAAAGCCTCAGGCAATGGCCAAGAGCTTCATTTTTATCTTCCCAGAATAAAATGTGCCTGGAGATTTCTTGGAGTACCACAACTACAATGTGCACAGATGTAATAAAGCAGAAATGACCAAATGTAAAAAAGGAAAAGAGAAGAGAATTTTCTAATTTTAATTTTAGCATTAGCACAGAAAAGTCTCACCTTTTTCACGGTCAGATCACCAGCTCAGCACCAAATCTTCCAGGTTCATCGTAGTTATATAAAGAAAACTCACATCTTCAAAATTTAGGTTATGGATATTTTGGGACTCTTGGAAACAGGATGCATGTTTGATATTCTAATCAGTTGGTTAATGAAAGCTATCTGTTCAAAATTTATTTGCTTAACTACACAAAATATTTAAACAAACTGTTTAGCTGCTTGCAACACCTGCTAAAGAGATGACAAAATCTCCTTTTGAACTCTAAAACACAAAAAGAGAGCTATTGAAGCCAGCTCTCCATCAATTACTAGCTCAAAATTACTTCAGAAAGAATTTCTTCTCATCTCCAGCAGTGTCTTTTATATAATCTTCTTTGTACAAGTTTAAATATATTTTAAGTGGCGCATCAGCAACTCCTACTTCCAACAACTCAACTCACCAGGCAGAAAAATACCTTTGGGAGCTGAAAAGCTTCAGCATTTGCTAAGGTGGATGTGCATACACATGAAGAACACTTCTGTAGGAGATATAAATATATATAATTATTTAATGAGTGATAGGACACACACCCACACGGATCCTAGAGGACAAAGCACTGGAAACTGCAGACGGTGCACTGGGAAACACTGCTGGCACCAAGGACACCTTTCCCCTGCCTGTTAGCACTGAGGAGAGACGCTAGGCACTCAGACATAATCCTAAGAGCCATTTCCCAAGTCTCCACACACAGGTTAAGTTTCAATTCAATCCTCAGAGTGAAATCCTGGCACTGAAAGGTCAATGGAACTACTTCCCTTGGCTTCAGGAGTAGCAAAGCTTCCCCCTACATCATTAATCCAGAGTGTCATTCATTATCGTCCTGATTCAGAACAACCTGTCAGGAAATGGAAACGAAGCCTATAAACACCTGTCATGTTATTTCCATGTTCTTCACTGCAGCAACACCTGAATGATCCATGTGGTAGGAATACAGCGTGTGCAAAATGAGGGAGAAAACAAGACAGAGAGATAAGGGGGAAAGAAACTTCACATTTGGTATTTTACACTATTATACAAGTGCTAAGAAAATGGTTGGGGTATTCAACAAGCAGTTATTTGGAAAGTTTTTGGATTTGCATGGAGACAGGAAATGAAAAACAAACCCTCTCCAATTTTTAGACACACAGGGTTCATTTTTTTCTGAAGTGAGCCCTGAAGAACATAAAGAATGTTCATAGAGCATTGTGAAGATCTCCAGTGCAACACTAAGCAGAGTCCCACCCCAAACAGACAAGGATATGCAGGCAGCTTCTTTCAGAGTGAGTCACTGGGACTCATTAGGAACCAAATTATCCCCATCCCCATCAAGCAGATGGTTTGGACTACCATCAGGCCATTGTCATCAGGAGGAATCACCACGAGACTCCACAGAGCCGGGGTGTTGTCTCTGTGTTACCATCAGGGACTTGGGGCTGGAACACCAAATAAGCAGCGACAGAGTTTGGGGATGGCACACACAGGGGTGGAACAGCAAATGTCAGCGGCTAGGAGAGACCGGCCTGGATGGCGTGGTGAGCTGAGGACAGGAAACAGCAGCAGAGTGACACAGGCAAATATTAAGTCAAACAAAGAGCAAAAAAAGGATGCCTGACATCCAGAATGGAGGATTCTGTCTGGAGAAGCTTTGATAACACCCTGAGAAGAGTGCTGCAAGGGCACAGGATTTTGTGTATTTATTTTTAGATAGGTAGTCAAAAAAAAAGCCTTGTTCAGCTCACAATACTAATTTAAACACAAATAATCTACCTTTGGATTCTTCGAGCTTTTGTGTTTGTTTTATCTTTTTTTTAATATTAAGTTAATCTCAAAATGCAAATGACCTTTTGAAAAAATCACCACCTTTAAGCCTGGTCCTATCACCTCTTTTTTATCTGTACTATTCACTAAATTTATCCTGTATTTGTGGAGTTTTAGCTCCCTAAACTCTCTCCATTCAATTAATAACGTCTTCAGACGGAGAATACTGTCTGCTACTAATTCCCTTAGTTCATCAGCAGGAAGGAGACCATATGGGGACCAAAATACAGACCAGGATGTAGAAAAGAGCCTTCAGAATTGGCTCTTCAGCCTGGAGGAGCAGCTGATGCACCCTCATAAAACGTCTCTGAAGAGCAGGCAACAGCATTAATGTAATAGAACTGCTGAGAACGGCTCTCCTCCCTCCCCAGCACACATCTGCTGAAGAACACACAGCAATCACTCCCCTTCTACTTGAATTCATCACACAGGAGCTGAGGGTGACTCGAGATCTCCCTCTGCTTGTTCCTTTGGTTTGGTCTTTGCTGTGCTCTCCGATTTCTCCAGGTCTCATTTCCCACATGAACAGAAGCATTCTTTTCTTCTCATCTCCTATTGCTTTCATACAAAACCTGCTCTGTCACTGGGTTATTGTACTTCCTGTTCCCCGTGGAACAGTTCCTTGTTCTCCAATGCAGTCCTTCCCTTAGGATGCTCCACACTGGTCCTTCTTTCTTGCAAAGTTCATTTCCTCCTCTCTTTCCTTCTGAAATCACTTCATTTATCTTCTTCCGCACTCATCTCCCCTTCCTTCCTAAAGGCTCCTGCTCTTCATGAGAAGGATCAACCAAAGTGTCCGGACTGAACCAGGATGTTCCTCTTTGCCTTCCTTCTGGCTCTCCTGCCAGGCTCCACCTTCACCTGCGCTCTTCAGAGAGTGAAAGAGCAAAACTGCCAAGGAATCTTTTGAATTCTGGATGCCTTCATAGTCAACAGGGTGTTTTGATACAGCTGAGATTCAAATTTCAGGGATGCTGACAGCCCTTTCATTCCTCTAAGCAAGCAGTTCATTTCTGGATCATATGCAAGCAGAAAAGAGTATGAAAATGATGATTTATTTTCATGAGTGAAACACAATTACTGGCGCGTGAGATACAACCGAAGTAGTAAGTTTCTTTCTCATACATTTATGATCTGGCACTTGTTCATGGCAAGGGAAGTAATTTCTGTAGGCAAAAAGATGAGGCGTCCAAAGCATCAGTCCCAGCTTTGCCAGCAAAAGAGTAGCAAAGGACACAATCTGTGCAGACAAGGAAGCCGCTTCCTTCCTCACAGCCACTTCACCTGGAAGAGCAGACACAACACAAGAGCCTCCTTCAGCTCCCCTCAGGTCTTTCCTTGAGGATTGTTGTCCCTAGGCTGGAGGTTGCCAAGGATTAACTAAAAGCAAGGTGGCATTTTGAGCAGCAAGTCTGCCCTAGAGGACCTGCGAGACGAGAGGTGTCAGGCTGAAGCAAATCTTAATAGAGGCCCAAATAGTTAAATAAAGTTACATTCATAGAATCAGAGAGTTACAAGGAACCTTTTAAAGATCATCTAATCCCAACACCCTGCCATGGGCAGGGACACCTTCCACTATCCCAGGCTGCTCCAAGCCCCATCCAACCTGGCCTTGGACACTGCCAGGGATCCAGGGGCAGCCTCAGCTTCTCTGGGCACCCTGTGCCAGGGCCTCACCTCCCTCACAGGGAGCAATTTCTTCCCAATACCCAATCCAAACCCACTCTTTGTCAGTGGGAAGCCATTCCCCTTATCCTGGCATTCCAGGCCCTTGCAAAGTCTCTCTCCATGCTTCTTGTCAGCTCCTTCAGGCACTGGAAGGCCACAATTGGGTGAAGACAAAGCTTCTCCTCTCCAGGCTGAACAATCCCAGCTCTCCCAGCCTTTCCTCCCCGCAGAGCTGCTCCATCCCTCTGCTCATCCTGGTGCCTCCTCTGGGCTCTCTCCAGCAGCTCCAGGTCCCTCCTGTGCTGGGCCCCAGGGCTGGGGCAGCTCTGCAGGTGGGGTCTCACCTGAGCCCAGGGGCAGAGGGGCAGAATCCCCTCCCTCAAACTGCTGCCCACACTTAATTACAGAAAAATAAAAGAAAAAAAGCTAAATTTTGAAATCCAGGGTATGTATAGCAACTTGGAAGCAGAATGTGGGATAGGAAAACCCTTTCTTACCCTCTCCAGCTCTGCTCCTGATAAAAACTTTAGAGGCATCATTTTGTCACACCAATGGCAAACAAAACACGGCTGTCACAAGCCAGAAGCACCACAAACTGTATCAAAATCAACAATTTAAACTTATTTCTGCTTGGTGATTCTGTTGGCCACTCTGTTTTGGCATCTAGAGACTTGAACTGAGCTGGAACGTGGCTGCCCTGGGTGTGTACAAACACCCAGAGAATGTTTAACCCCAGGAGCTGAAACAGTCCCTTGGCTGGAAACAAGGACAAAATGAAGTCTGGGGTGGTTTCAGTGGTCGCTTTTCACCACAGTGCTTTTGCATAGAGTTGGAAAAAACGAAATCTAGTTTGTGAGGTGTTGGAAGGTCCATACCAAGAGACTCTCTGCTCACACTGGGATATTTTTGATGCTGACTCCTTGGGCATGTTTGGAAATCCTAAGTTCAGCTGTGGTAGTAACCCCCCCTCCTGCACAGAGAGACACAAACAAGGAAACAAAACAAAACCAAACCAACGCCCTCCGTTTAAAAGCAGAAAATCTGGATAGGACACAAAACGATGAAATTGGAAAAATCAACTAAAGGCCACCTCAACATCTCATGGGAAACCGTAGTTCAGCTTAATAGGCTTTATTAATGATTTTTTTAGGAATTTAATATTACGCTTTAAATTTTTAATTACAAGAAATATGGAGAAGTCAGATCTGCAGGTAATAAGAATTCACAGCCAGAAAGTATCAATTTTTCATTTCTTTTAGTAGTTTGTCTCAAAGCTCCTCAAACTGTTCTGATTTGCCCACTGCTGTCACAGCTCCAGGACAAATACTCAGGTTTGTAATCTGAAAATCCTGTCGATAGCACAAGAAGACCAGGAAAAGCCAGTCAATACAAAATCTGCAAGAGTTTTGGGCATTTTCTGCACATCAGAAATGTGTTTGAAATGTTTCCTTAAAGGTTTGGCTTATTGAACATCACTTTTTAACTGTTCTCTTCTGGTTTTAGCTTATCAAATTAGGTATATTTGCTGTTAGAAAAATGCCATCAGTAGCACTTTAGTGTTGGAGGATCTGTGGCATCACAGAACTGTGGGGCTGGGAGGGATTTTGCTACACCATCTAACTCCTTTTCTCACTCAGGATAAGCCATCCTGCATCTTCTCTGACTGATGTTCTGAAGGAACAGCAGCAACTCTGGAGAATCTACCCCTAGACATAAATTGAAATAATGCAGTATTTCATTCTCCTTGCCACTAAAATACTGCACTTGTCTCAGGACTTCCATTTCTAGACTGAAAGGTTTGCTGCTTTGAGGGTTTTTCCCATCTGAAAAAGAGAACCAGCTACCATGAAGTTATATGGCCAGTGTCTTACCAAAACTTGTGACTTGTTGTTTTCAGGTTAACTGCAAAGCATAATTCCTTCTTTTTTACCTCATGGCAGAGTTCAGTCTTGCAATTTTTGTCCTGTTCAGCCAGGAGGTGCAGCCTCAGGTACAAAATCTGGGTGTGCTCTCCCCGAAGAGATCCAGCCTCTGAGGGATACCGATTTAATACCACCTGGATCAAACTACAGGAACTGCAGCTGCCTGCATAAACTGCTCTGAAAGGCACTCAGAACTTTTGCCATCCGCATATTTATTAGCAATGCCATCATACTTCATTCAAAAAGGACTAATACAGACAGAGTACAGCTCTGGGAACAGATCTCCTAAAGGGATGTCATGCGTGGTTCTGTCACACGTGTTGGAACAGTCTAAACACACAGTGGCAGTGCCAGTACTTTTGTCATCTACGCTTGTAATCACCCGAAAACTTACCCCCAATTCTGAGACAGTGTTTTTTTCTGCAAAGCTTTTGATTGGCATTAATCATCTCTCCTGCTGTTTCAAAGGAGCATTTCAACATTAAAGTGCTGGCACTTCCTACCCTGGCTCTGTGTCCCAGCCAGTTTCCCAGCAGCGAGCTGAAGCCCTGCTATGGCAGTGAAGCTCTGCAGGCCAAATCAGAGCTCCCTGTGTGGAAACAGGAATATCCTCGAGGTTTAACAGTAGGGACAGAGCCATCGTAATGACACCTTATCTAAACACAGCTTGTAGAGTGACTCATGCAGGTTTCCTTATTAATTCATAAAATCTTTTTAAAAAGACCTATTTGACAAAAGGTGCTGGTAAATTCCCTGCCACACCAACACCTCTGCAGGCAGATCCAAAGGAATGTGCTGTTGTTGTTTCCCTGTGCAGTGAGCTGCCATGGCCAGAGCAGAGGTCTCTGACAGACATTGCTGCTGTAACAGCTCTCCAGCTCAACATTTTGCCATTAATTCTCACAAGGCCATTTCCTTTCCGACACAGCCGCAGCAGATGCTTGGGAGTTCCACAAGGCACTGGTTTGGCTTTCATCTGTCTGACAGTGGCCTGGAGCAGACCTGGTGACATCAGGGTTGTTGGGTCAAGACAATCTGAAGGCGTTTTAAAAACGGTTCAATTTCTCCAACACCGATATAATTGATTTTTAACTGGAAGAAGAGAAGAGCAATTGTTTCAAACTACTCTAGCTTGACACCAAGCCGGGGGTGGATTTGCTGAGGTCAGGGCAGTGGAGGAAGGGTGAAGGAACAGGGAAGGAATGACAGGGCCAGGAGCAGCAGCTCCTCTGCGGTCAGGGCTGGTGCAGGAGCAGCTGCAGGAGCAGCCGCAGCACTGAGTGCCCGAGGCCTCAGGATCACAGCACACATCCCCAAAATACTCACCAGCAAACTGCCCCTCACACCGGAGAACAAAGGCCCCTGAGGCTGCCCACAGGGGGATTTGGATCAGGCATCTAACCATAAACTCCCAGAATCGTTCCGTTTGGAAAAGGCCTTTAAGATCATCAAGCCAACCATCAACTCAGCAACACCATCCTGTTCACCATCAAACCATGTTCCCATATCCAGGCATTTTTTGAACACTTCCAGGTGTGACTCCATCACTGCCTCAAGCAATCTGTTCCAGTGCTTTACAACCCCTTCCATGACGGAATTTTCCTAATATCCAATCTAAATTTCCCCTGGCACAACCTGAGGCTGTTTCCTCATGTTCTGTTTCTTGTTAAATACACCAAAATAAACTCTGAGGAAAAAAAAAAAGAGAGTAATAAAAAGTAAACATTTGGGTTGCATGCACGAGTAATCCATTGTGGCATTTATTGAAACTGGAAGAACATAAGAGAAAAAAGATCATATGTGGGCTAGTAGCAGAGTATTGCATAAAGCCTGACATTTCAGAAAAGGAAACATCCTGAAAGTGAAGAAAAGTCTGTCTCTCCAGGGGAAAATACTTAGTCTGTGTTATTTCTGATACCATTCTCTGCTTTGGCTTTTAGGAAATGCATTTTCTTATGTTTATGACTTTTAGAGTTTTGTAGTACTTAAGTATATGGAGAAGGATCTTGAACTCCTGATCTCTAAAAACATAATTATTCTCTTGACTGAACAACTTTCATGATTGTTACTGAGCTTCTAAAATCTTCCAGTCTCTCACCCATGGATTCTTGAAGGAAAAGTTATTTGGTTTACAGTGGCTCATGTCCAAATGCCTCTTCCTTCAGTCACATTCTGTCTCATTCACCACATCCCTCCTATTCTTCCCACCCACCACTATTTTCCTCTTGTCCTCAGCAAAACACATTGCTACACACTCTCCCTTCTCTCCCTGGATGTGAAGGAAAACTGGGGGGTTTTTGTTGTTTTTTTTTTTTTAATACCCTTGTCAAAGACACAGCAACACAATTCCAGTGGCTGCTTGACATTAGTTAATCCCATCATCTAATTAGACTCAACTGTAATATGAAAGAACAGAGTTTATTCATTAATCTTCCCATTCCCTAGACAAGCAAAAAATCTGAAATCAATACCAATGGTGAAAAGCTTTGTGTAGAATACTAAAAATATCAAGGTATGCCAATATTTTTTGATCAACCTGTACAAATTAGAGCCAAAATAGCTGGCTGTGCCCCATGTTCATGTGTGACTAGGCAGCTGATTTTTAATAAAGTAAGAGATTTCTACTTCTATGTCATTAAAATGCAGATGTTAAATACCTCTTTGTAGCAGACAGTGGGATCTTTGTCGGAGTCCTTGTTATAGCTGCTGTTTTTAACATTGTCTTGGGGTGATTCTATGACCATACTGTATTCCCCATCCCCTGCTTGATCTCTAGAGTACCTTTTATTTGAAAAGGGGGAGAGAGAAGCCGAGGGAAATCTTCAAAGTGGCTAGCTTGACCTTGCAATTAGAACGTTTGTATTTTTCTGCAAGTTAGGTTAGAAAGGGAGTTTGCTCTCTGGTTTCTTTGGCTTTCAGCTGAGAAGGGACTGCGATCTGCCTCAGCGGCTTCTGTTCCTTTTTGGACTGTTTTTGGCTTGCTTTTCATCCCAGACCAGCTCCCATCTCCAGACCTGCTCGGTGGGACCCTCCAAGGGGGATCGTCGGACCCTGCTTGGCTCAGCCTGACCCAGCTCAGGACTGCAGGTTTTACCTACAGAAAGAACTCTAAAATCCACCAGCCTCCTTTAGGGAAGGGGGAGGCGGTTTCAATATCCTTTTCTGCCCCGTGCCTGTGGGGGACTCTGTTAAATAAACAGGTTTTTTTCACTTGCATTTGAGAAATTATTTTCCCGAACCCCTGGGGGAGGGGCTGCCATGGCCTGCTTGCCTGGCAGGCAGGAGAGAGAGAGAAACACCCTTTTTAAGATATTTCCTCCTAGATTTGTGTCCTAAGCGGCACAAACATTTATCTCATGGTTTATGCAAATAGCCAGGTGCACACAAGTCATTCCAACAGCTTGTCTTGAGTGTGGGTGTGTTTGGGTTGGGTTAGATTCTGCAGATCAAAATTAAGAAAAACATCTCCAGTGACATTCTTCACAGGAGCACAGAGGAATGGGTAAACATCAAAGACAGAAAGAAAGATCCTGGAATTATATTTTTAACCACAAAGACAAAAAGTCTCGAACCAGATATGCTGGGGAGACTATGGGATTTCTATCTTCCTCTCAGGAATAAAATCAGCTGAGCAGATCTGGCATGGAGATGACTTAGAAAGCCTCCTTGTGGGTACTGCTTTTCTACAACTGCACGAATGTCTGCATCAAAAGGGGTGTGAAGGAAGAGTGCTTGCAGGGCAAGAAGCCTTCCAGAGATCTAAGCTTCTAGAACCCATAGCAACGCAGAAGTTTTTCATTTCTACAGTTTCCTCTTCATTCCCCAGAGTTTTCCACCTTTACAGGACAGTGTCTCACAGCTCAGTTTAGAAATTATACAAGACCAAAGGCATGTTTGTAACACAGTCTCTGTCATTCTGGTTTCCAAAGATACAGCCAGTTTTCAGAGAAGTACTTAGAAGAAAGGCAGTGTTTGCTAATATAATTTCATGGCAAAGATGCCTTCTCATGTTTATACATTAAATCATGAAAACGACAGCTACATATGGCATCCAAGAGAGCTGAACAAATTAAATTTCTTGTTTTGACATATTTTTTGTATGACAAGAAGGAACCAGTATCTTCACAGGAAACAATCTAAAGTCAAGAGCTACCCACCACTAGGAACTCAATCCTGCTATCTTTGCATTCCCAGTGCCTCCTTTGAAGCTTACATTCACCTTTGAAATTCCTATATCAAAACAAAGTTTGTATCTTAAAAGACCTTCAATTATTCTGAAACTTAGTTAATAGAACCACCCTCTCCTTCCATCAGCCCAGCACAGAGACTGGCAGTTCAGAGGCACAGCAGGAGTTTAAGGGTTGCTGGAACAAAATTACTGTTCTAATGATGATTACTTTGCTGTTATGTCTGTTGCAAAAGGAGAATTTGGAGAGGCTGTTGATCCTTGAAATTTGTTCTTTCACTGTTCTTGGAGTTACCACAAAGATTTCTCTGTGTGGGGTCATTTTTCACTATTATTCGTGTACAAAACTCATGTCTGAAGTTAAATGTACAAGAAAAAAAGGCAGTTAGGAACCTCAGTATGCCATGATGTCTAAGAGGGCACAGAGAGACGTGGATCTTCAGAATCAAGTGCTTCTCAAAACTCTGACCTTCAAAACAAAAACAATCTCAAAGTACTGCTCTAAGACTTCAAGTATTTGAGCTAAATCAAAAGCAAAAATGTGGAGTGCTGTGCCTCATCTCAAAGCGATTACAAACAGCTTGTTTACACCTCCAGCCCGTGGGACAGGGCTTCCACCTGCTCTGGCTGCCCAGTGCACTCTGCCAGTCTCCAGAGCTCTCCTTCCCCCCGAGGGCATGCTCTGCTCCGCATCGCTTCGTGCCAGAGCACTGATGCTCCAAGCTGCACATCAGCACGTTCCAAGCCTTGCTGCACCCTTCACTGGCGGTGGCAGTGCCTGGACATTCCCGAATGCTCTTTGCTGTGCCCGCCTCGCTGCTGGAAACAATTCCCCTCGCACTCAGACTTTTTAATGCTGGAGGTGGATGGGTTTTGTGCCCCAGCCCGAGGGGAAGTCCCACGTGGGAATTCACATTGCCACACGTCACCAGGGCCATGGT
The DNA here is from genome assembly GCA_013398955.1 of Callaeas wilsoni. Lineage (NCBI taxonomy): Eukaryota > Metazoa > Chordata > Aves > Passeriformes > Callaeidae > Callaeas > Callaeas wilsoni. The sequence goes on from VWPU01010556.1 coordinate 44,790, forward strand.
CACCTCAGTGCCTGGAGCTGACACAGCGGTGAGCTTCCCCCTCAAGCATTTTGGCCCTGCATAAACAGCTGGAGTGAGCTGAATATTCCCTCTGAGTCTGCTGGGCAGCTCCCTGCCCTCGGTATGGATGTGACAGGTCAAGATAAAAAGAGGGAAGGCCCTGCTCTCTGAGAAACAACCTGCAAAAATAAGGGAAAGGAGGCACCAGAAAAGGACAAAAGCAGTTCCAGCTAAAGGGCCAGGGATTGCTGTGTCGATCACCACCCACCGTTAACCTGGGGCTGACCAAGCAGCTGTCCTTTTGTCTGGATGTCTGTGCAGCTGGAAATGAAGGGGGGGGTGGGGTAAATTTCTCCTTAATCCAGAAAAGGTGTTTTAGGCCATCATCAAAATACCGTTCATTAACATACTGTGGAGACAACTCCTCTAACCAGGGCTGGGGATGCCACAAGTAAGAAGATGACTATCCCTAGCCAGAACAGGAAGTTTTTCACGCAGAAAAGGGCTGGACCATCCCTGGGTTTGACACTGCTGGCACTGCTGGTGCTGGGCTACCAGGCTGGCCAGGATCTGATCTGCAGGGGAAGGGGAAACAATGGGCAGGCTAAGACCAGCACAATCTTACTGGGAGCTGGGAAGGACCACATTCTTCTACCTAAACTTTCAGGATGAGATTTCAGGCTGTTTTTCCAAGTTGTCTGGGCTCCTGGTTTCAGACATGCCCGAGAAAGGCCACAGGACTGTACTCAGCTGATGCAGGACAAGGCGGCTGCTACTCCAGAACCTCCGGATGTGTTGCTTCTGCCCTGAAGTGCTGTTGTATTCCTGCCACAGCATCCAGATGGCACGTATGATGTTGCAGGAGTGTGGCACTCACCTTCCAGCACCTGGTGCAGGCTGCTGATGTCCCTCAGGGCAGAGTGTGAAGAAAGAGGAGGGCACTGGTTTTACCTCTTGCCAGAAAGCAGACTGTGCTTCTGCCCTCAGCGTGGGAAAGTGTGGGATAATCCCAACCACACAACAACAGGGGCTGCAGGAGAGGCAGGGGGCTGAGGAGGGCGAGAAACTGCAGCCAGCCCTGCCGTGGGCAGCTGAGGGGGAGCAGGGGAGGAGGTGTGAGGGGTTACAGCCTCTGGCAGCCAGGAGCTCACCTGGGCTGCAACACAAAACAGGACCTGCCTGACTTGGGTTTTGGAGGGGTTCCAGTCTCACCTGGAGGAAGAGGAGGGAGGGCACCTCCTCACCAGCGAGCTGCTGATTAATTAGAAGAGACAAGTGCCAGCCCTGCTGCTGTAATGAGGAGAGGCATCTTCGAGCACTTTCCTCACGCACTTGACACTTCCCATGGCTCTTCACCTGACAGGCCACAGGCTCACTCTGCAAACATCAATACAGATTAACACCTCCCAAAGCTGTCAGGCACCAATGCCAGATACAGTGTCCTCCCTCTTGACCTCTATGAGAAACAAGTTTCCAAAACATCCTATCTTGTTGAATTTTAAGAGGAGATAGAAATTAAAGCTATAAATACAGCTGCTAAGTACAAACACAAAAAGGGAAAGTGCAAAAAACCTTAATGCTGATATAAGTTAGGCGAAAATGAAGATTGGGATGACAGGAAGGAAATATTTAAAAACAGAGAAGAGTGGAAAGGACGACTGTTGAATCCTGAAGCATAAAACATGATAATGATTTTTTAAACAATCTTAATATAACGAAAATTTCCCAGACTGCAGTGGAAGCTCTTGCCTGTAGAACAATGTGTCCACAGTGAGATACTTCTAGAATTTTTTTTTTTTCCTGAAACTAAAAGACTAAAAGATAATTAGTACTCTATTGTGGAAGATAGAAGGTACACTTCAAAAACAACCTCTTCTTCTTGCCTCCATCAGCTGACTTCCTGGAGTGCTCCATTTGTCTTTAAGTGGACTCTTAGAGAATCCTGTTGAAGACTTAAGAGCCCTCAGTAGCACCTTTTCATCTTCTTACCCTGCTGCCTGCTTTAGGCATCTGCAGCAGAATCACGTGCTGGATCCAAAATGTCATCTCCCCGCTCCTCCTCCTCAGCGCTCAGGTGATTCCTCCCGCAGCACAGCGCTCGCACTGCTGGGATTTACGACCAAAAGTGTGAGGGGGCTTTTTTCTTTGTAATTCTACACAACGAACAAATCGACCATGATGTTCTCACTCCTTTCAGCCACTTCTGGTGCTTACTTTCCTCTCCCCATCTTTCCCTCCCCGTTGTTGTGCTCACAAAGAACAGGGAAGGGAAATACTGAGATGGAGAGATAAGGCAGGGGCAGGAACCAACCTGATGAGTGGGAGAAAAGCACCAGGTTAATTCTGCCTTGGTGAAGTGGCAGGGCCTGAAGCGAGTTTAGGAAAGAGCTGCCTGGACTCATCCGTACCACACTGCTTCAGGACTCAGCCCTGCAGAAGGGAGCAGCTATTCAGCTACTGGAGGTTCTCTGTTTTCACTGTCTATTTAAATGATGTTTATGACACCACTAGAAGGAACCATTCCATCACCTCATCCCTGACTGCAGAAACAGCCACAGGTGCTGAGGGTAGGGCTGGGCTCTGTGAAGCTCAGCTAAGGAGAAGGGCACGCAATTCTTTCAGGCATTGACCGTTCCACTTACAGCACTGATTGGCTGTTAATCTTAAAAGCAATTCATCTTTCTCATGCTTATTGATGAACAAAATGTAGAGTGTCTGACAGTGACATTGTTGCTGACCTTGGGAATTGTTTTGTGGTTGCCAAAAAGGCGAGATAAGCCCCGCTCCCTACAGCTGTCCTTTCAGGAAGCCTCACTTGACTGCCATGCTTCAAGTTTTTGATTTTCTGTGACAACATGGAAGAAGAATTTGTGTGGCTGGCACGGCATAGCCAGAGCAGCTACAACCCCTTGCTCTATTTCCAGGTGAGTATTCCTGTGAACCACCTTGAAGTAAATGGAGTTGCCTGCTGTGTCAGAGATGTTTATCTCTAAGGAATGTTGCCTTTATTGGAAAAGCTGAGTGAAAAGAGCTCTCTCATGAATCTGAGAGTAGAGATTAGACTTGTTGCCTTTAGATTAAACCTCTCCTAATTAACCTTCCAATTAACCTCACATCACCCCTTTGAACAAGACCATAAATACAAATGTTACTACATTCCCTTTTGTCAGAGAAGAGTGTTTGCTAGATGGAATAATGATAGATGACCATAATCTACAGAGAATTATATTAGCAAGAGTTCCAAGCTCTGCTCTCAGTTCCCAGGAGGAGCAGACAGGGCACGGCTGCTCTGACAAGCACAAAACACAAAGCACAAAATTTTCTCCTCAGAGTTTTGCAAAGTGAACGCTGAGATGCAGAATCACTTGAAAATACTGGCCACATTTGCCAGGTTTAAAGAAAACCTGAGCTGAAAAACTATGCTGTGGAGAAATTAAGGAAACCAAACAAAACCTAACCAACCCAGTATCCGTCAGATAGAATCAATGAATCTGCAACAACAAGGCAATGCTCCAAAGGAAATCGTCCTCTCCCTCATGTGAGGAGGAGCAGTTCTGCTCCAGAGGATATTTTTTAAGTGATTCCCAATATGCTGAAACATTCTTTTCTCCTTATCCTTACCCAGAACAGCCCTTATCTTTTTGCCTTCTCAAAGGCTGCTTTTCTCTTTGTGAAAAGTTCTCTCTGTTAGCAACAATGTTCTGCTGAACGTGCAGGTGGTGAGAACGGGTATTGTCTAAAAGCTGGAAATAACTCTGTGTGAACTGTCAGTCTACGAACTTTAACGTTTTCAGTACTGGTTTGGCTTTCCTCATACCTGTTTGGGCTGGGTATCAGTGCCTTTCCATTTGAAGGATTCCACCGCTACCTCCCCTTGCTGAGCAAGTTTCCTGTGTCACGGGTTTCCACTGGGCAGCTCCCCTGTGCTCGTGGCGCTCAGCCAGTGACCAACCTGCAGGCCCAGCCGCACGCCATCCCTGAGGGACAAACAGGACGGGCACCAGGGTGCCACCCAACCCAAGCAAACCCCGGTGATGGTGGCCTCCTCCATCCTCTGAGAACTCACATTCCTCTGCTGGGCTTGAGGGAAACACAGGAAGACTTTCTTAAGGCAACACGCCCTTCCCAGTTTTATTGACCAAACCAGGAGCACATCCCCCAGTTCTGGTGCTCTGTTTCTGCTGTCAGCACCTGTTCTCCAGGCTGCAGCAGGACACAAGTCATGCTCCCTCAGCTCTCCTCTCCTTCTTCCTCCTCGCACCGCCCTCCCAGCTTCGTTTCCAGCCCTTCCTTAGGTTCCAATGAGTTGGGAATTGCCCATTTCATTTAAACCCTACTAACCAATGTGTCTTTCGTGTCACAGCAGCCTTTTCTGAACGGATTTAGGTTTGCATTAGCTTTTAAATATGTATTTGTACATACGTGTTTGACTCCTCTTCCAGGATTAGAACTAGAAATGCCAAACTCATACCAAGAGAAATGTCTCATTAAAATCCATGTCTGCTCACTTTCTCTAGCAAAGGGAACCAGCAGTGCACATAACTCCGGAGAAGAATTTAAACATCACTCAAGCTCCAGGGAAAGGTAATGATTTTTTGGGCAGCACTCTGGCAACACTTCATTTTCCCACACAATAATTCAAAACGTCTGAGTGTTTTTTCTTGCTTTTCCCTAGCCTACAATTCAAGCCAGGAATGTTGTATCCTAAAAAAAGAGTGATGCTAGGATACATTACTGTGCTGCCACTGCAGCTTACCAAGAACATGCACCTGAACCTGCCTGTGCACAGAAATAACCACCCTCACACACGCACTGGGAGCTCTGAACACACAGATAAAGCTGGGAATGAAAAAAAGCTGAGAAAGAAAGAAATAAGAGGAACAAAACATCCATTTTACCAAGGGATGTGATCTACCTCTTCTTTGTTTTCAGAAGAAGAAAAGTTCTCTGCCCTGCAGCAACCCCATGTTCTCTGGTAAATTTGTGTCTCTGGACTGAATTTGGAACAACAGGGCCACGTGTAACAAAAACAGAGCCATTAAAACCAGCAGAACAGCTGGAAATTCAGGTTTTTCAAAGAACACGTGTGGCTCACTGGACAAAAACAGCTCTCACAGGGAGATAAAATAGTGGAGAAAAGTTAAAGGAGCTTCCTTAGTCCTGGGCTCAGCACTAGAGCCAAGGACAAACACAGGATGGAAAGCTGATCTCCAGCCTGTGTGAGCTGCTGGACAGGACCTGCTGAAGCAGGGATTCAGATGGAAATCCAGGCTACGACTTCGAAGAGTGCCTGTAAACATTTACATTAATTTTTTGAGTTCTGACAAATAAATAGCCAGATGTAAAAGAAAGTTTGTTTGTGTGTATTTCGGAATGTTTTGCAAGGAGCTCCAAAGATGAAAACAAGTGTCCTGTCAGTCTGATCCTTGCAGAGCATCAAGGAGAAAGGTTGAATGTTCTCAGAACAGAACTAAATGCAATGCTTTCAGCCAAGGTAAAAACAAAATCTATTCATTATATATAACTATTTAGCCAACGTTCCATGGGGGAAGGTTTTTGTCATTCACTTGCATTCAGTTAACTTGGGGTATTTTAAAAATTTACAGACACAAGTACAGAAGAAAAAATGGGTTTTCAGTGGGAGAGAGGTCCTGCAGGATGCCACTGTAACCAAATTCCGAATTCTGTGTTTTCTAAAGAACAGAGACAAAGATCTGGCTTTCTCAGAAGCACAGATTATCACAGAATCACAGACTCCCAGAATCCCAGGATGGTTTGGGTTGGGAGGGACATTAAAGGCCATCCAGTGCCACCCCTGCCATGGGCAGGAATATCTTCCACCATCCCAGGCTGCTCCAAGCCCCGTCCAACCTGGACTTCGACACTTCCAGGGATCCAGGGGCAGCCACAATGGCATTCCTAAAAAAGTGTCTCCATTATTTAGCTCTGCAGTCTGCCCTTGTGAAACTCATGATGCCCTTCTGGCTGGAGACAAAAACATGCACCCAGCTTGGGTGTGATTGTAAAAAACATCCCTTCCTGCCACTGCTTCAGCAGAGTCCTTATCTCCATCTTGGAAATCCTCTTACAAGGCCATTGTCTGGGTTCAGTTCTTTCACTCTTCCTTACTAGGGCTGTTTTTGCATTTCTGTATGGGTTCTCTAATCTGAGCCTGCCTTTGGAGTTGAAGTTTCATCTCATTGCTTCTCTGGGAGTGTTCTGGTTGTGCTGAACAGATAAATGATGGCCACAGATAGCTACTTACCCGGACTATGTCAGCAAAGCTCTGACTGCAAATGCAAAGCACTGCAGGCAAATTTGGATTGGATTAAGGACAACCAGACACAGTTTTCATACATTTATGCATTATTTTGTGGCTACTCATTATCTGGACTTATTCCTGCTTAATGCCTATGGAGAATGAGATCATGAAGCCGATCCTGTTATCAACAAACCTCCTGTGCTCAAGAACAAACAGAAATTAAATAGGGGGTGTTTGTCTGTTTTTTTTTTTTAAAGGATAACTGCAATATGTATTGTAAGCATATGTAGCACAGCCAATGTGATACTCGGGAGAAAAAGCAAAGGAATTTGCCTCCACTTCCAACAAATAAGGACAATTCTATCTTTGTTTTCTGCACAGACCGAAAGGGAAGAGAGAAAGTGGTCAACATTTTTTGGGCTGTTAGTTCCACAGTGCCATGCTGTCCAGTCCTCAGACCGTGGAATTATTTACAGTTTAAACATTTCATGGCTTCAGCTGCTTCTATAGGAAGATTTTCTGTAAGATTAAATTGCCACCAAAAAACTTTTTAAAGACAGACCATCACCACCTTTCCAATAAAACAAGTACTGCTCTCATATCCAAAGTGAGATTACACTGAATATCTAATATATAAGGAAGGTTGTCTGTCCTTACACTTCCAGTTTACCACCTTTTAACTCCTTTTAAGTTCTTTTCATCGACTCCCAAGTTCTTCTTACTGTAAGACCAAATTTCATTCAAGAAAGAAATATTCCTTTGTACCCTCAACTCAGCAAGTTAGCAGAGCTTCCAAAAGATTCATAAGAGCAGAGAGCATTCCTTATATATTAAATATCCAGTGTAATCTAGCTTTGGATACGAGAGCAGTACTTGTGTTGTTGGGCAGGTGGTGGTCATGGTCTGTCTTTTAAAAATTCCAGGTGCGCAGGTACCTGTAAGCTTTCACATCCTGCCAGCTCTGGGCATTTCTCACTTTTGTTTCACATCAGGACCTTCTGTCAGGAAATGCTGGGAGAGAGAAGAAAAGAAATTATGGAAAGCATCCACAGCCTGGTTGTGCAGGGCTGTGGAGGAGGCTGGGAGGGTGGCCGGGAGGCCGGGAAGAGTGAGTGTGAGCTTGGCTTTACTACCTGCTGCATTCCCTGCTCTAGACACAGGCTGTGCTGAACCAGCACGGCCAGGAGAACTCCAGCCAGGAAGAGAAGGACTGAAATAACGAGTGAAGGAGGACCCACAGTACCTGCAGACAGTGGGATTGTCTAATACCAAGGAAATGACTTGGAGGAGAAAAAGGGGGAGTTGGGTACTTTGTGTGTTACGAGCCCCCATAGAATTAGAGAAACGTGGAATATTCTGAGCTGGAAGGGACCCACAGGGATCATCCAGTCCAGCCTCTGTCCCTGCCCAGACACCCCAACAGGACCCACAGGGATCATGGATCCAACCTCTGTCCCTGCCCAGACACCCCAACAGGACCCACAGGGATCATGGATCCAACCTCTGTCCCTGCCCAGACACCCCAACAGGACCCACAGGGATCATGGATCCAGCTCCTGGCCCTGCCCAGTCACCCCAACAATCCCAGCCTGTGCATCCCTGGGAGCGGTGTCCGAACGCTCCTGGAGCTCTGGCAGCCTCGGGGCCGTGCCCATTCCCTGGGGAGCCTGGGCAGTGCCCAGCACCCTCTGGGGGAGAGCCTTTCCCTGATCTCCAGCCTGACCCTGCCCTGGCACAGCTCCAGCCCTTCCCTCAGGCCTTAGAGATTTACACACCTTCCCAGTTTGAAATGTAGCTCATTGTACATTGAGTACAGGTAGAAACATGTAGAGGAGAAAAACTGGCCAAAAAATGCATGTTATAGACACAGATACTTATAAAATGGACCAAAATATTTGGATCTCCTGCACCCTATTACTTCACCTTTCTCCCCTCATCCTCTTTTCCTCCTCTCTCAAGCTTAATTATTCTGAAATATCTACAGCAGACACGGAGGTTTTTCTGTTCCATCTGTGAGTCTTCCAGCACAGGGGTTTTGCTTTCCATTGTTTTTGATCTTCCTACCATAATTTGGGCTATGGGCAAACAGAAATAAAACTGAAACTGAGCCAGAGGTTCTCAGCATGAGGGACCACCCAGGTCAGTCCACTCAATAGCACTGTCACGTGTTCCTTCACCACCAGAACAACAACTGAATAACGAAATCCAGTAAGGAGAACATCTGAGGTATAACCTGGAAAGAACAGCCAGGGAATAAGTTTAGCTTATTATTTCATGGAAATACACCCCAAAATACTGCAAACTGCCCCATTCTCCTGTATTAACACTTCACTGTTATTGTTCTTGTGTATTTTGCTGATGCTAGGCTTTAATTTTCAGATGTGATAAGCATACACAGATCTATTAATATTTCATCTTGACATGTATTTTTAATCAAAAGATCTTAAAGTCCAGTTAAATCTCCAGTTTATATATTCCAGTCCTTAGATGTTTCATTAATAGTTTATAGGATACAGACCTTACACAAAAATGTCAGGATTGTAATGATTTACATGGATTTCTAGGATGATGAAGACACACTAAAATGAGCCCTGTATCTTAAAAATCAGTACCAAAGCACCATTCACCATTTTAGAGGGACAGCTACAAATTCCATAAAAGATTCCATGAACAGAAGACACAGTGACATTTTAGTAGTTTATTTTAGTTGCAGGGTTCACTGTAGATTCAAATCCAGACTGGAAAGAAGAAGAAAACTGGAAAAGCAAGCAAAACATTAAGGATCTCTGTGACATCCAGATATTTTAGAGCACCAGTTCCCAGGGTGTCCCAGACAGAGGCCTGGATTTGAGACCAACAGTAAAAACACACTTAACTCTTCCTAATAGATCTCAGTCATATTCTCCTGTTGATTCCTGATAATTCCTAACTCCAGCCTCCAGCACAATTACATCAAACCAAGTAAAAGAGAATTCCTATGACTGCCATGTTTATTTTAATGGGAAATAAAAAAGGTAAAAAAGGGCTGCTCTGTGTAGAGACAAATCAATTTAAATTCTAAGAGGGAAGGAGGAAAGGATTCCACAGTGAAAAACTGAATGCTGATGACAGGATGATTAATAAAATTTAAGAGAGATTATTGGTTGGACTTTTTCTATTTTTTCTTAGGGGATTTTTTCATTCTTTCAGTGAAGAAATTTTGCCTAACATCCAAACTGACCCTCTCCTGGAGCAACTTGCAGCCATTGACACTATTGGACAGTGCACTGTAAATCATAATTTTTACTTACCAGCCATGTATTACTCGCTGTGGTGAAATAATTAAGTCTTGTGGGGTAAAAACCTCCAAACTATGAACTCTAGCAAGCTATGTTTCTCGGGGCTCATCAGAGAGGCTCTGCAGCAGCCCTACAGTCAGTGATCAATACAGCCTCAAGCCCAGAATAATCAATTCCAAATTGAAGTGATTTGTCAAAGCTGGCAGCAAGGTGGAAACAAGCACTGGAGGGGATGGACCACAACAGAGACACGGAGCTGCTCCAGGGCTGGAGCCCCGCTGCTCTGGTGCCAGCCGGGGAGAACTGGGGATGCTCACCTGGAGAAGGGAAGGCTCCAAGGAGACCTCAGAGCCCCTTCCAGTGCCTAAAGGGGCTCCAGGAGAGCTGGAGAGGGACTGGGGACAAGGGGTGGAGGGACAGGACACAGGGAATGGCTTCCCACTGCCAGAGGGCAGGGATGGATGGGATATTGAGAAGGAATTGTTCCCTGGGAGGGTGGGGAGGCCCTGGCACAGGGTGCCCAGAGGAGCTGTGGCTGCCCCTGGATCCCTGGAAGTGCCCAAGGCCAGGTTGGACAGAACTTGAGGCGATCTGGGATAGAGGAAGGTGTCCCTGCTGTGCTGCCCCTCTCCTTTCCNTTTGAGGCAATCTGGGATAGAGGAAGGTGTCCCTGCTGTGCTGCCCCTCTCCTTTCCAGGTGCACTGTGCTGGGAAGAGCCAGTATTATTATGTACCAGGGTAGTATTGAGGAAAAAAAGCAAATGGTTACTGCTATTATTAAAAAAAATATATTTTCTTCCCTCAGTGATATTTTCCTCTGGGATGGATGCTCCCTGTAATCCTGGGACTTCACAGCACATTTTTTTAAAAGAATAGATTAAGTTAATAACCCCTTTAAAGTACATAAAAGGTACATTTGTATGGCGTGTGAAAGACAAATATTTGAGTTTATGCTCTAACTCCTTCCATATTTCCAATCCCAGGGATGTGCTAAGTGGGCCAGGGGCTATTTCTCTCATACTTTGATTTCTCATTCCTAGGATCTCTTTCAAAATTTGAGGGTTTTTTTATTATTTTCTTTCCATGAAGAAACACAGTATTTGAAAATCTGATTAACATTGACTAAGGTTTCTAATACTACAAACTTCTCTCTTTAGCCCCTAATGACGCCTCTCTATTCCACTTTACTCAGAGACAACTCATCACCTCTTCCCCTGCTGAGTTTCCTTCTATTCCTAGAGTTAGTTAACCTTTTTCTGTAAATTTTTTCTCTTTCTTTTTGAGGTTGGTCCGTGTTTTATTTGTTGAGGACACAGCACAACCCAAACCTCATCTGCTTTTTCCAGCTACAATGCATCGCCTGGTCTAATGAAAGATACTTGGCGTATCTTCCTGTGAATCTCATCTCTTCCAAGCCTCTGGACAAACACAGTTCCAAGCTCCCTTTTAAGTTGTTCCTGACTGCAGCATCCTTCTCTTCCAGTACCAGATGGAATCACTTTATTCAGTCTCTCTGGAGATTTGCTGGTTGAAAAGCCCACAAAGTTCATTAGCAAATGATCATATTTAGTACCCAAGCTGTATTTTCTACATTTATCTGGCTTGTTGAGCTATGTTTCAATTTTCAGGAAATATATACCACGTATTTAAGAGTAACCACAGCAAACGTTCAGATGTATGAGACTTACAATTACAAGATTTGATGCACGTTTTATACACCCTTGCTGAACACAGGTGTTTTTCTAAGGCTGTTTGCAAAATCTGGGAAGTGTGAAGTAAGCTTTGCTCCATGCAGGATCTGGGAAGAAATTTCTGTCTCAAAGATTAGTGTCTTATTTTCACACAGAATTTCTTTTTGCTGATTATGTGGTGCAGACACTGCTTTTTAGGCAAAAATCTGTGATTAAAATATCTAAACCCAGTCCTGCTAAAAATGAGCAACTGGCAAATCTGGTGAGCAAAGGTGTTATTTCAAAGATAGGAGTGGACTTTTTGAGATCATTTGAATGAGCTACCAAGCCTTCTCGTTCAAATGCAAACAGTGGAGGTGTCACTTCTCTGGAGTCCAGCTCATGCTGTGTCCAGGCTCTCCAAACCTTATTGCAACATTTTCTGACAGGTGCCAGGGCGTGGGGCACGGATCTGCGCTGCTGTGAACAGAGGAATTGTCCAGCTGCCTTCCCTCCTTCCTGGAGCTGAGCTCCATCAAGCTCAGGAGTTCAGAATCACCTCTGTTACTCCCATTTCAGCACAAAGTGAGATTTACGCATCTGCTGATATTTCCTTGCATCCTTCAGATGAACCAGGGCACCAAAGGCCGTGTCCAGCCTGTGCCTTGCCAGAGACTGAAACGGGGGACAGGTGCCCACACCGACCTCTCAGAGAGGCACCGGATCAGTGCCCCCATCCCACATTCACTGCAGGTGGTTCCCCCTGGAGCTGCTTTAGCCTTGCCAGCAGTTTCCTGCTGTTGCTCGGGCAGCCCCTGGTTCGCAGCCTCTCGTTCTGTGACGCTGGGCACAGCCTTCCACGGCACAGACACACCCAAACAGGTGCTGAAGTACAGCAGCACCGCGGCGCGCTACCGCAGACTGCTGAACAGTGCAAGGCTGACGGTCATCTGGCCAATCCTTCTCCAAGGCCTTGGGAAGGGCTCCTGGCTAACCAATATCAGGAAGCCCAAAACCCAAAAGAACTTTAACTGAGGTCAAACTCTTCAACTTGATGATAAAAAGAACTTCTGGGAGGACAGGAGCAGCAAGACAGGAGATACAACACTGCCCGAAGACATTCCTCTCTGCCCATCGCTATCCAAAAGGGTTTTACAGTACATTAAACATGGTTTTACAATACTTTTGTGATTAAATTGGCATTTAAACACAAAGAGAAGAAGCAATGAGAAGGAGTCTCACAGCTTGGCATCCTTTCATGAAATTTTGAAGGCAAGAAACTATTAAAAAGTTTTTCTGTCTAGAGGCAGAAGATAAACAAAAGGTGTTACAGTCTGAAAATGAAGCGAAAACACTTCAACAGTCAGATCAATAAGTAAAAAAGGAAGAACGATGGAAAAAAAAGAACAAAACAACTCCCCAAAAGGTATTTAACATAAAAGACCTGGATTAGCAGGATCTTCCAAACATAGGAGAGGGGGCAGGAAAGGGACCAGATGTTATTAGCATCCTAGCATGTATTTTATGAGCTAGAACATTATGTGTAATGTTCTGCAAAGAATGCCTGTAATCCACATCCCTTTTCCCCAAATAAATTGTTATTTAAGGTTCCTTTCTCCTGCAGTACATGACATGGGTGTGAGACATGTGAACACGAATGCAGTCAAAGATGCTTTTAGTGCACTTCACAGCAGCTCAGGCTGTAATGGAAAGCCAGGGTTATGCATCTAATTTTTAGCTGTGCTGGATACATGATTGCCTCCTTGAGTGGCAATCACAAATTATTATCAAAGGGCAACACAAATGGCATTCAGATTTCAGTGCCTGAGCTCATTATGACATTTAGAGCACTTACTGCTTATTGTGAGTTTTGCTGATTGCTGCTTATCCACAGATGACAAATATTGCAGAGCACCTCAGACAACCAGAGCCATTTTCTCCAGTTCTGTACTCCGGTTGTCTCCTTGTTTTGTGGGTAATTCGGCTGTGCTGAGCAGCCCTGCAGGGAAGAGGCAGGAGAGAACTGGCAGCCAGCTTGGATTGGGTATGACATCACCTGTCCAACCCCACGCAGAAGCTGAGGTCAATTTTCACGAAAGCAGATGCTGAATTGTTGCAGACCTTCTGAGGGACTGAAAGCCAAATGGTCCCATTTTGTCACAACTTGGGTCCAGCCAGCCATTTCAAACCCTCTCACCACAAGTACCAATGACAATTCAGCTGAGGTGTGTTTCCCTGTAGGAGCAGAAATCTGAGAGGGAAGGGCTGGAGCTGTGGCCTTAGCAGGGGGTTTGGAACTAGGTGGTATTTAAGGTCCCTTCCAACCTCAACCATTTTATGGTTCCATTTCAGAGTAGCAATTAAATCTTCCAAATATCACCTTTAAAAGGCAGAATTTTGAAGGCATTATTTTTTTCAGGCCAAAACCAAACCCGTTCATCTCTTTCCATTTGGAGATTAAAACCATGACTGTACAGGTCTGTGAGTTGGATGTGGGCTGGCACTGTTGAAAGCCACAACCAGATCCCTGCCTGCTGATCAAGCAGCACTCCAAGGCAAGTCAAATGCTGCAAGGGGCGTTCACCAATTCACAAAAGCAACCAAGTGGTGTCCCAGGAATGGATCTGTTCCACAGGACTGGCTTGATTTAAGTCTCAGGCAGTGCTGCTTTGTAAGCAGTGCTCTGTGTGTGCTCGAGAAAGGGGTGAGAGCCTCTTGGCTGAGGCAAGGATTGCCCTGTCAGACACACCTTTGGTGAGGCCCTGGAGCTGCTGTGAGTAGGAGGAGTTCCCTGGTGTGCAGAAGTCAGACGTCACTAGCACACCTCTCATGGCAGTGTCAGAAGCTACTGCACATATCATTTGCCAGGATTTTTTCTGCAACAGGCAAAATCTCTGTAAAATACCCATTCCACTTCCCTGACCTGTTAGAAGCTTTTCCTAATGGGTTAATCAGTGGTAAGAGTGCTCTGAGTTGTGTATTTTTTACATGCGTCCTGCTCACTCTGGTTTAATTTGATTTCCCTGCATAGCCCAGGAGAAAACACTTCTCAGAGTTAGCCAGCACCTCTCAGTGATAAAGCTTCTCAGTTAACGAAAATTACTCTGTTTGATGCTTCAATGCAAACCATCAGGAGCTTTCTGAAGCAGAAAGGCACTTAAAATCATGTTAACACACAGCAATATAGGCATCAAACATGTGAAAGAGAGTAAGATTAGATGGGATTTTAGGGAGAATTTCAAGGGTGGGGAGGCCCTGGCACAGGGTGCCCAGAGAAGCTGTGGCTGCCCCTGGATCCCTGGAAATGTCCAAGGCCAGGCTGGACAGAGCTTGGAGCAGCCTGGGATAGTGGAAGGTGTCCCTGCCCATGGCAGGGGGTGGCACTGGATGGTCTGTAAGGCCCCTTCCAATACCAAACATTCTATGATATTATGGCTTTGTCTTTATTCTAAATATTTCTTCTTTCTTCCTTAACTATCTGTCTTAGCTTACCTTCTTACCTGACTTTCTATTTCATGCAGCAGCTGGACTAAAACCAACCTCAAGGACTCATCAACCCATACTTGACTCTAAAAGAGGATCCTCTATGCACAACTCTCAGACAACTGGAGTTTAGAGAGTTTCAGAGATGATTTCAACACATCCAGAGAGGAGCTATTGCAGTGCTTCCCTATCCTATATCTACCAGTGATCATCCCTGTTTAAAAGTCACAACCCCAAAAATGGAAGAAAACTTTTTCCCTTTTTTCTGCTGTTTTCTGTATCACTTCATTAAGCTCATACTAACGACAAACCAATGTCCTTTTATTGGGTGACATTTTTAACCCACCAGTGCCAAAGCAGTTTGCAGAGCAGACACCAGCCCTCACCCACATGTCTCAAACATTAAAATGAACGAGGCAGAAGCTGAGGCAGAGCCAGCAGCTTCCCTGCTGTGGCTGTGTTGGAGTCCCCCCAGGCTCCCACCATGCCGGCAGTAACCAACACCTACCCACCAGAATCCAAGTTCAGATCATGCACCAAAATGATTTCACTTTCCCAGCAGACTTTCCCCTGGGTTAGTAGCTGATGGGATGTAATAGTGTTGTCCAAGAAAGGCACCCAAATCTGCTTTGCCTCGAGCACAGTATCTTGGACTGAAGATAAAGCTAACCATAGACACTGGCAAAGAGTTGAGAGTGTTGAATTTTCTTACGAACATCACAGTCTGCTAAGCTGTGACCCCAAGAAAACTTCAGCAATTAAAGCCACCCTGGCTGGTTTGCACTCTCCTTTCTCTCTTCTGAGGTCGCCTTGCATTTGTTTGCCAGAGGAAACACAGTGGTCTGTGTTTTAAGTTCTTCCTGGAGGTATTGGTAGTCACAGAGAAAACCTGATTAAAAACTTCTTCTGCCATGTTGTTCCTCTATCACACGATGCAATGATTTACATTAATAACAGCAGAGTGCAGAGAAGACCTGCTGAGCCTTTAATAAACTTCCTTTTTCCAATCACTTAAAACGTTCTTTAAAGTTGCAACTGAAGTAATACAAAGCCTGCATAACAGTACACTTGACATTTATGAGCTTGGCAATAAATCAGGTTTTCGTTTTTACAATGTCTGCTTTTGATTAATTGTAAAAAGTTTACTATAAATACTTCCAGACAATACTTCCAAACAGCAGAATGGTTAATAAACTGTATTCTGCTTGCTAATACCTTAAGTCATAATGGAGTAAACGCCTTAAACCACATACATTAAATTCAAAGTGCTACAAAAAGCCAAATGCTCACAAGTTTCATTACTGTGTTCATTAGAGAATAATTGTGAGGCAGCCTGAATTTCCTCTAGCCTTGGCATCTATTAATGTAGTGCACAATTCGGTGCAGGTTTTAAGATAAAAGCGCCGATGTTCAAATGTAAACAACATGTGTAATGCATCTTAAAACCCCTTATTTTTGATAATAGAACATGATTAAGTTAGAATAGCAAGAGACTGTAATCTAGATTTGAAAGTCGAGGAAGAAAACCCTCACTATTATTATTTTTCAGCATGACACAAGTGAAATCCAAGGAATGTAATTATGCCAGAATTCTGCCACAGGAAAGAACTGGCACTGGGCTGTGTGGGGTGCAATTTTATCCCTCCAGGAAATTGTCTCACCTGCTACTCATGGGTCCTTTCCTGGGAGCGTGCCAGAGCTGAAGGGTAATGGAAATATAATGAACAGCTGCAAATTAAATTATGCTGTTGTAATGTGGCATTATTTGGTGTAAATGATTTCGTTGCAATTAAGAAAACAGCTCCACAGCCCATAGCAGGTGGTTGGTGGTGTAGCAGCACCAGGTAAGTTGGCCTGCTGGCAGGAAAGGCAGCGAGAGGGAAGATTCTGCATGCAGAAGCAGGTCTGCTCTCCAGCACAATAAACATAAAGCTGCATTATTAAAGGAGTAACTGATATCGCAGACAATCAAAGTAGCCACTGTATAAACACTCCTGAAGTGTTTGTCTCACTGAGTGCAGAGGCCACATCCAGACCTGTGTAGTGTTCAAATCTCATTAGCACCTCACCAAAGAGATGTGAAATGATGGATGTGCCAGGCTTTGTTTTCTGCCCAAGAGTTCGCTGTTCTCCTAATTACTGCGTGCCACTAAAATCAGCATTTTTAGAAGCTCGTTCTGCTTGCAGTTCTGCCACTTGCAGACAGTCCTGCCACACTCAGCAGTTGAAATAAATCAGATTTTATAATAGTTTGGAGAAGAGCATTCAAAAATCATGGTCTCAACACTTTCCACTCTCTGGTGGTTTTTGAGTTGCATCATAACTCATTTTTACCCCAGGAAAACATTGTTTTCATTGATATGTCTTTGCCCTTATGAATTTGTAACATTTTAAAAGCAGCCACCATCCTCTACATGAGACAGATAAAGTACTGAACAAGAGAAAAATCAGGTAACTGCTCATTACAATTGCATATAAAATAAATAAAGAGGGCATCTCCTGAAAGTTATCTTGGCCTATTCCATCCATGCATGAACACACAATGCTGATGCACTTCACAGCTCTTTAAGAGGCAACTGAAATTTCCATATAAACGAGGAACTCAATTTCTACAAAACTCCATTAAGCCAAGGCCAGGTTGGAGCTACCTGGGATGGTGGAAGGTGTCCCTGCCCAGAGCAGGGCGATTGGGATGACGTGAGTTTGAGGTCCCTTTCCACCCAAACCTCTCTGAGATTCAGTGTTTCTCTGGAACATGTGCTCTGTTCCCTCATCCCAAGGGCAGTGCAGACACATTAAGAGCACAGCAGAAGGCAGCATAGAAGAGCTGATGGAGAGCAAATCCTCCAGGTCACATAAAAATCTGCACAGCCATAGGGGACAACTTGTTTGTATCCACCAAAAGCTAAGGAAGAACACCTTTGTCAATGGAGTCCATTCAGTGCAAATTTACCAAGAACGGGAAAAAAAAATTTAAAATTCATATAAGTGGACTCAAAGCATTTATGGTGACTTGAGACAAAGCTGAACACATACCCAAGCCTTGAGAGGATTTCTGTGCCCTGTATTTCTCAGCTGGTCAGTGGTTGTGACCCCAGGGCTCAGTCTCAGACCAGTCCCGTTTAACAAAAGGAAATGACCTCAAGCTGTGCCAGGGGAGGTTGAGGTTGGACATCAGGATGAATTTCTTCCTGGAAGGAGTTGTAAATCATTGTCACAGGCTGCCCAAGGCAGTGGTGGTGTCACCATCCCTGGAAGTGTTCAAAAAAATGTGTGGATGTGGCACCTGGGGACATGGGTTAGTGGTGAACAGGACGATGGTGGTGAACAGGACGATGATGCTGGCTGGACTTTATGATCTTGGAGATCTTTTACAGCTTTAGCGACTCTGCAATTCCATGTTTCACAAGCTTTCTTTGCTTCAGTCTAATAATTCACTCCCTTTTCAGAGCAGAAGTCAGCAGACCCCAGGCAGATGTTTTCCCAGATCCGTGCCTCAGATATTTTCCCAGTATTCCTCTGCAGACCCTGCAATCAGCTGCCATTTGAGACAGGTTAGGGGAGCTCTGGCCTTGTCCAGGTTGAAACATCTTTTTCTTGGAAAGAACTCACTTGAGAGCAATAACGTAAACACCTGATAAATATCAGATTTACATCAGTTGAAGTTCTGAGGACAGAGTGGATTATGTTTGTTACTGAAAACCAAGGCAGTGCAGCTCTTCTCTGTCCTTGAAGAATGTCTATAAACTGAGTATTTTAGGACTAAACCAACAATTGAGATCTTGCTGCTGTTCTAACCCACTGCTACCCCTAGACACCACCTGCACATTTAGAAAACATCTAATAAAAACAAGAATGCCTAATAGAACAAGAGACTAGAAGAGAGGTTAAAGCAGCCAGGGACTGGATCTTAATTAGAAAAACTTCTTAGAAAAAGCCAGAGAAGTTATCAAACTAAAGAACAGAATTGCAAGAAAGTGGCAAGGTTCATACTCTATGGATTTCCAAGTCTTAGGTTAAATCACAGAATGACAGAGGCTGGAAAAGCCCTCCCAGCCCAGGGAGTCCAGGCTGTGCCCGATGGCCACCTTGTCCCCATCCCAGAGCACTGAGTGCCACCTCCAGGGATGGGGACTCCAAAGCTCCCTGGGCAGCCCCTGCCAAGGCCTGAGCACCCTTTCCATGGAGAAATTCCTGCTGATGTCCAAGCTGAGCCTCCCCTGGCCCAGCTTGAGGCCGTTTCCCCTTGTCCTGTCCCTGTTCCCTGGGAGCAGAGCCCGACCCCCCCTGGCTGCCCCCTCCTGTCAGGGAGTTGTGCAGAGCCAGAAGGTCCCCCCCGGAGCCTCCTTTGCTCCAGGCTGAGCCCCTTTCCCAGCTCCCTCAGCCGCTCCTGGGGCTCCAGCCCCTTCCCCAGCTCCGTTCCCTTCCCTGAACAACAAATGTATTTTTCTCTATCAAATGTCAGTGTGCTGAATCTGACTCTCATTCCTCCTGCTGTCTTGGTCCTGCTGCTTCTCAACCCCTGTCTTTGAAACCCTCGAGAGCAAGGCTGCAATGATTTTCTCTAAAGCACTTCACATTCTTGCGCCATGATGGGGTTTGGGCACACTCTATGCATCAGAAATGCAGCTACAGACCCTAGAGGGCAGGAGGCAGAAACTTCTCTTAGAAAAGCTTCTGACTGTGGGAACATAAATCTGACCAAAATAAAATATGCCATTTTAGCCATGTAAGCTTCAGATGAGATTGTGAAAGCTGCCTGTCAAGGACCCAGGCGTATTTCGGGTTCAGTCTGTCTCCTGGGGTCTCCCCCTTTCTGAATGCTGTGCCTTGGCTTTCCGCGTCAGACAAACAAACCTTCAGTGCTCCTTCTTTACAGCTCACTCCTGATTTCAGCACCAAAGGCCACTCTGCTACTCTTCTTACAAGAGCACCAACCCCTGGGAAAACAGCTGAGATTTGTAGCGGCTTTTGAAAAAGGCAGGAGCTGTGCACCTGGAGGTCACAGGAGGATTGAAGCTGGGAGGGACCTAGGGAGGAGCCAGTCCAAGGCCACCTCTGAGGCCAGACGAGGCTGCTCAGGGCTTTATCCACTCAGCTCCTGAGAACCTTCAAGGATGCAAAACCCCTCCAGCCCCCCTGTTTGTTGTCATTCACAACATTCACTTCCTCACCTCCCCCAGGTCGCTGATGAAAACGCGACTCACGGGGAGTCACAGCGCGGCGCTCCCCCAGCGCTCTGCCCTTCTCTGGCACCCACTAACGATTTAGAGCAGGAGAGAAAGGCCCAAAGGAGCCAGCAGTCCTGGCAGCACAGTTCACTGTCAGAGCCCCAGCGCCGTGGCTCTGCCTGACACATCAAGCCAGCTCACCTGCAGCGTTTCTGCTTCAGGGTCCAGTCAAGCCCTACCCACCTTGGCCAGTACTCAGCACAAATCTGTAATAATGAGCTGTCGAGTCTTTCACTGCTCCTCCACAGGAGGACCACAATCCTATTCACCTACAGCAGCTCATGACAGATCATGCCTAACCCTTTATTTCCTTCAGTAAAAAGGAACTAATCTTTCCAAGTGAATGAAAAGGCATCATGTGTACATTATAGACATACACAGATATTGGTTCTATATGCAGGCTTCTTTAAAGCACATGATTATTTCTTCTTGTCTGCAATACAGATTGATGTAACACAGTTCAGTAACAAGACTCCCATCAATACACCTAGAGAGAATTAAAATAAATGACTACTGTGCTCACTAAAATGTCCATATTCCCCCAGATGGACTCAGACATTCTTCCCACAGCAGGGCTGGCCTTCCCTGCCCCATGATAAAACTAACCTTACAAAAAAAGGATTATTCCTAGCTCTCCCCAGATCCTGGGTCTGGTTCCTTGGTTCTCTGCAAATTGTCTTTTCCAGAATGGCTCCAGGGACAGGAGCACCCAACTGGCAGAGCTTTGCCCCTTGTCACTGGTGCCTGTGGGAGCTGAAACACACGTGGGATCATGGCTTATTTCATGACAACACCATGGAGAAATTTTCTAACAGAAAACAAGCATCAACTTTGCATAAGCAGCAATAATTGCCTTTAATAATGATGATGCAAATATTTCTTTTATTCAGTTTGAATTTCAACTCCAAAACAAGTTTTAGGCAATAACACTAAAATTACACACAAAAAGAAATACAAATACACACAAAAACTAAATGAAATGAAAAACTAAAATTACACACGAAAACAATGACTGGACCTTGAAAGAGAAAGCACTGACAGGCTAAGTCTATGTATCCTCACACAGCCTCTGTGGCTGCTGGCTGGGTAAGCAGCACAAGGAATTTCATTTTCCTCATGGAGTCAGAACCCTGCTGGGTAAGGAAATTAGGATATGGAGGAAAGGAGGAGACAAATTTTGCTGCATTTGAAAACCACCTGTTCCAGACACAGAGAAACAAAGAGCCTGGATGTAGGATAAAAGCTTCATTAATGATGGGGTTTTCAGGGCTTCCGTCACGTCTGTCAGGGCATTACTGAAAAATTAGGTATTTCTCAGCTCTGATTTACTTTCTTCTAATTTTTTTACTCCGTCTTTTCACTGATTTATGTTCCTGAAAAGATGAACCAGGAGACTGCACAGCACAGGAGACAACTAGCCTAGTATCCCATGCACATATTACAGAAATTCTCTTGTACTTGAAGGGAATGACAGAGATTTGTCTTCACAAACAAACTGTGGGTCTGCTGGCAAATAAAGCTAGATACTGGGATATAAAACAATTGGAAGGATTCCACTAATTGATGAAAGGAGTGAGAGGGATTTGTCTTTACAAACAAACTGTAGGTCTGCTGATAAATAAACACTGAGAGATGAAAGAAACATTGGGAGGAGCAATAAATTCCATAGGAATTCCACTGATCGACACAAGGAAAAGAAAAGGGGGGAGAGGGTATACATTAGAAGAGGGTCTTAGGTATTAGGTGTTTTGGGAAGTCTGTAGGTCTCAAGTACCTCAGCCAATGGGGAAAGAGAGAGGGACATGCAGCCAGAAAATTAGGATAAAAAGGAGGCTGCATCCTCCAAAAATTTGAGAGACCCCATGGGGAATGCCCCATGGCCTCTCCCTTTATTCGAACAAAGTTGCAGGACTCCTGTGTCTCATTTTTGGACATAAAGCTCTGGTGTTTGTGGATTAATTTTCCTGACATACTGGTGCCATCAGCCACTGACGATGCGTCCAGTGAGGATCTCATGGATTCCCTGCTTGGTTGAACCTCAGCACTTTCTGCTCGTTGCTTCTACCACCAAACTCCAGGATTGGGGGACCTCTGTGCTTCCTTGGGACAGAGGACTCTCCATGGAATGCTGCAGATCCGCTGGTCTGACCTGTCCAGCTCCCTTAGTCCTGCATCATGACCCATTCCAGACCAGCAAGTCACCCTCAGCAACCCCAAAAATCACCTCAGTTTTTTGGGTTTTGTTCTTTGTGGGTCTACAGAGCAGAGTCATATTACATGCTCAGAGAAGGGTCTCCAGAGAGAACTGCCTGTAAATCCTGCAAATTTTGGGTGCTTTTGGTAAAGTAACAGCAGCCTCCTCATTCTGCTCTCTGACACCTTCATCGTACTTCTGATCTCACAGATGTAACAGTCAGCTTTCTGGGAAGTCAGGATGGCACTAGAGGAACACCTTAAACAGGAGTGTTTTTAGAGACTTCCCAGGCTCTTACATAGGAATCCATCAACGTTCATGTCACCCTTCAGTGCCATCCATCTGGGGCACCAGGGGTCTGTGGTTACACCTTGACAATCGCTGGTACAGCGAGGCCTCCGTGATACCCCTGAATTCACTAGCAAGTGGCAGTGCTATTAAAGGGGTAAAAAATGCACATTTCTTGACGATGCTGGTGCCTCTCACCCAGCTACTCTGCTTGTATATCCTCAGGTTTGCCATTCCTGGTGCTTACCCAGCTCCAGACTCCATGTTTCTGTAATGATTATGATTCCCAAAGCAAGAGAACAAGCAAACACCCTCCTTCCCTCCTTCCCTTCACTGTAAGCAAACTGACTTTTTCTGCTGCCTTTGCATCTGCTTCACAGAGAGCCACATTCCACAGAGCAGCTTGATGGATGAAGAGCTGGCTTGCTCCCAAAAGCACTGTCATATCCCAACTTCTTTTCCCCTGAAAGTGTTGTTTATTAAGAAAGCTCACACTTGAGGATGTAGAAGCATTTTTACAGAGCTGCTTTCTCAAGCTCCAGCAAATCCGCCCATCTAAGCTTCCAGAACGTTCGCAACTCTCCATCTGCTGCAGCTCCTGCTGGCGTCACCAAACCCTGACAGCCAGGAGCTGCCAAATGCTGTGACTTGCTATTTTTTGTTTTTGTAGAAAACAAACCGGGAGAACACAATGTTTTTTAAAATGATGTCACAACATTTAAAAAAAAAAAGTTTGCTTGCAGAGAGGTCTTTTCCATTCCCTTCACAAAAATATATTGCTGTTTACAGAAAATGACAAAGAGAATAAATCTTAGGCATTTGATAGCTGCTCAGAGCACTGGGGTCCATTGCCTTAGGTACTGCAGAACTGTTACTCCTGACATCCCTCACCTGAGCCAGCTGTGAGTCCTTCCGTGCCCACCTGCACAGCCTGTGGGGATGGGGAGCAGACCTGCCGCCGCTCCGTCCTTGGGGCACAGACACCCGGGACTCCTGGAACACCCAGCCCATGGGCACGCAGTGTTAGGGCTGAGAGGGAAAACCCTCAGGACCAGGGTAAACAATACCTGCACTGCATTATCTGTTTGAAAGGTGAAGTTCATTCCCTCCCCTGCTTCCCTTGGGTCTGGTTCTGTAGCCTGTCCTGCTGATCCTTGGAGGTGTTGGTGTGAAATCCTTTGCTCGGCACGAGCAAGGGGAGCTGGGGCAATGGGCTGCTCCCCTGAGCAGGCAATCCCCAAAGCCTGGCCCAGCTGCACCGCAGCCCAGCCTCTGATCCTGCTCAACCCATGCTCTTTGTGACTGTGCCTTCCCTTATTATCTCAATTTTTCCCCCCTCTCATTCCTATTTACTGTCTCTTCCCTCTTCTAAGTTACCAACCTTTTTCCTCCACTCTGCTCTCCCCAGAGTTCACACCAATAAAAAGCATCTCGTTTCATGAGGAAGGAAACCTTCCTGCAGCAATTGTGTACTGGGTAAAATACAGCACCAGCTGCCTCTTTTTTAGAACCTAAACACCCTAAAGAATTCCCTTTTTTTGGCTCTCTGTGGCTTAGCTCAGGTCCTGCTCTTTGCTCTATGTGAAGCAGCAGAAATGACTGCCGGTGCACCATTTCAAAAGGTAATTATATAATTACATACCCATTAAAAGAATATAACCCACCCTTAACCACCTACATGAGAAAAATGACACGAAATAAACTCTGAATGTGGTAAAAAGTGAAAGTCTTTTCAGCTATTCCATCTGCTAAAATAAAGTTAAGCTGGTGTTTTAAAGGAGTGTGCTTTATCCTAACCAGCAAGATTGCTCTCAATGAAGACAAAACGTGGAGCAATCTGAACAGCAATTCAAATTGAAGTCAGATAGATGAGCTGTCACACACTGGAGATGCACACACAAGGCTTTCTCTCATATGATGTCAATCACACCTTTCCTCTGATGGATTAAAAAAACAGTCATCATGTTGGAAAAGTGAGAAGAGGTTTTCCTGGTATCCTTATGCAATAGTGAGGTGTTGAAACAGTTTTTTAAAAAGCCTTCTAAGAAGGCTTGGTCCCAGGTTCGTGAGCATTATTGCCCCTGGACTCTGGCTTTGCAGGGAAGACTGAACAGGAGTTACTCCTTAGGAGCTTTTGCCTTTTGCTTAAAGGCAAATACATCATACTAAGGAATGACACAAAACAATCTGGGCAATTTAGGTGATACAAAAGCTCTGGCTGCGTGGGGTCTGTGGTTTTGTCACGTGCTATAAAATGTCTCCTCGACAAAAGCCCAGCAAGGACTCAGGTTGTGACACAAAAACCCAAATGTATCCAACGGTGAGCTGCAGCCTGTTTTGAGTAAATAAATGGAGAAGGTAAATAAATGTTAACGCACACATGATTTCACTGAAGCATCACAAATAAAGAGAACAATTTTTACCTTGACAAAAGGAGGAAGAGAAATATTTTCCCAGACCTTCAAATTCTGCATTACCACAGGCATGTTCTGGGTAAGGCAATTTTCCTTCTCTCTCCCACTGAGCCATATTTGTCCCTGTTGCTGCTGTACTGATACCAAGGAAGCATCATCAAGGAAGAATCTAATAACAACCAGTTTGTCATTACGCTTCCCTCAGCACTAACTGGAGCATGCTGAGCTGTGAATGAGTGTGGGGAAACACTAAAAGACATCTATTAGGAAAATGGTAAATATCATTTGCCCTTCCCGTTCTAGAACTGGCACCTTCTAAATCCAGACTTTTACGCTGGCTGGCCGGCCACCAAGTAACTCAGGTCCTCTCTCAATTATTTACCCTAATACAGACTCAAAGAATCATAGAATTGTTGGGTTTGGAAGGGACTTTAAAGATTATCTAGTTCTAAACCTCAAAAGGATCCAAAGAAGTAAACTTTAAGTGCTGGCTCTTCCAATCTGAACGTAGAAGTCAGTGTCTCAGGTGCAACGTCAATGTAGAGGGTAGATAAACCGGACAGCTGAAGGCTGTGATTGGTCTTCAATGTTTAAGTCATGTTAAGGATGAAAACTTATAATTTATTTTTGACACTGTTCCAAAGTTCCTAACCTCCCCAAGAGACCAAATATTTAATTTCTAAACAATCAAGGATTTAGAAAGTGCCTGGAAAAGAAACATAAGAGAGGAGCTACCTAATTGGTTGTAATTAAACATTAATACTAACAAAAGCTAAAAAGAAGAATGAATGGAAGGCAAAAAGGGTTTGAAAATATTGGAGTATTACAGCTCTCTCCTTTGTCACTCCTGGTGCAATGAGTGCCATCTGTTTACTCTGATATTTAATGAGCAGGGTAGAGCAGGGGGGAGCCCAGCTGAGGCATTTGCACAGTGCATTTAATGCTGCCCTGCCTCCTGCCTCTGGCAGATGAGCCCAGGGACTTGCCAAGGTGGGGACCCACCAGCCCTCCTGGCTGCCTGCCTGCTGCAGGGCACTGCTGAGCCTTCGCACAGGGTGCTGCCACAGAAAACAAGGCAAGAGCAAAGCGAGTGAGTGAGGACACCAGTCTGAGGAGAGTTATGGGAACTAATGACTGGGCTGTAACGAGGGAAGGGAGCAGGACAGAGAACATTACGGGAGCCAGGAGGGAAATTAAAGCCTTTCCTGGCTAATGTGAGTTATGAGGGGGCTCCTCGTGGCATAACTAGACGATTTATCTTCCTGTAAGGAAATAAAACAAACCTGGGAGAGTAAAGCAGCTAATTATGCAATGACTTCATAGACACTGCCTGAACAGAAATTACTTTCTCTATGGGTTGTTTCCTCGGAAATGTTCTGCCTGTTTGCCCATGTAAGAGCATTCCAAAAATCTTCCTCTAGACTGTGCCGTGTCAAAGTGAAAGAAAATAATTTGGTGTCAACATGATCTCAGTGGAACAAAAAGGAGATTTCCTGCCGTGGTCCTAAAATCCCTCATGATTCCACCATCTCTCAGTTAATGGCTAAGGCTGCAAGGGGCTGCTTTAGAGAAACTCTGCTCAGCTGTCCTGGTAATCTGCTGCTGTCCAGAAGCCTGAGTTCTATTTCTCTCCAAGTACAATGTCTCTTCCTCTGCTTTATTATTTGGGTACCAGTCTACCAGGCCCTGGACCAACATTTGATTCCAAAGAGTTCACTCAGAGAGGGCTGGAGTGGGTTTGCCACTTTTTTGACACTCTTTAGTTGAGTGATCTTGGCTGTAATCTGGGTATTTAACCTGGTAAAAATCTCTGCAGTCAATTGCCTGTCACCAAATTCTGAAACATGAATTTGAGTAGAAATAAATGCCTCACAGGTATAAAACATGGGAGCAGAGCCATGAGAAAGGACATCCCTTTACATTGGAAGGGTGGATGGGTGAGACAGAAAATCCTGCTGCCTTTTTCCTGAGCAACCCCGAGCACGAGGATGGCTGGAGGTTAGTTAGCAGTGGGACCAGCTGGCTGTGTAAGAAACTGTAACATCTATCAAAACCCCTTGCCTGGTGCTTCAGGCAATAAAAGGCACATTTTGATCCTTCCAGAAAGTGGATGCAGGCGGTTCTGGTGGGAGAGCTTAAGCCAGTAGGGTCACACAGGTGTTACTCAGGACGCCACTCAGATCAATGAGGAAGGCACTGCAGATAGGAAAGGCAGTCCCAGACCTCAAGGGGAAAGGAGCTGTGTTACAGCCTCACATCGTAGCCTGAGAGGTGCAAATTGCAGGTGGTCTTGTGCTACCACCAGTCTGCAGTAAGCACTTTCTCTCCTTCCACTTTTTTATCTGTGATCTGTACTATGAGATGTGACAATGAGTCAGAAATGTCACATAATTACACCTCAAGGAGGCCGGGGTAATTGGCAATCACCAAAAGCTGCCTTTCCTATAATTTGCTAAAAGGAATGAAGCTTCTTGTGTGTTTTGGGGCACCACTAGAGCAGAGATGTCTAATTACCAGCAAGTTCAGCTCAACAGCTGTCAACACATCGACTCTAATAGCTATTTCATAAGGACAAACACATAATATGGGCTGAAGGAGCTCTTCTAAACTTGTTTCACTCTGCCACCTTTCCCCAACATTCACTAAGAATTACTAAAGAAACCTGTGA
The DNA here is from genome assembly GCA_013398955.1 of Callaeas wilsoni. Taxonomy (NCBI): domain Eukaryota; kingdom Metazoa; phylum Chordata; class Aves; order Passeriformes; family Callaeidae; genus Callaeas; species Callaeas wilsoni. The sequence continues at coordinate 72,278 of VWPU01010556.1, forward strand.
AAGACTTAATTCCAGCTGTAACTTCAGCAGCACTAAACACAGGCTAAATGACGCCCAAGCATTCCTGGTGTCAAGCTGGAAAGGCAGAAGAGCCTCTTGCATGGCTAAATGGTTTTTAATGTGAAATATCTTGGCAAAAAGGTACAAAGGAAAAGGAGGAGAAGAAAAACTGGGATATTGTTATCACTGCAGTTCATAGAATCATTGAATCACAGACAGGTTTGGGTAGGAAGGGACATTAAGGATCATCTCATTCCACCCCCTGCCATGGGCAGGTACACCTTCCACTACCCCAAGTTGCTCCAAACCCCATCCAATCTGGCCTTGGACACTTCCAGGGATGGGGCAGCCACAATCTCTTCTTAAATTCCTACAAGGAGAAGTAATCCTATTGACAGTAAAGGTGCAGGAGTTTGCTGCTCTGAAGCAGCCCATCACCAACAAGGTGAAGACACTGAGGACAAAGAACAAGTGGTATCTTAGTGACTCCTGCCCCCTTACAGGCAATATGGCTTTGGCGAAAAACTGAGTTTTGCACCATTTTCCTTTCTGCCATCCCACTCTAAAAAAAAACTGAGGAGGACTGTTTCAGCAAACTCTGACCTTATGGCAAGAGAGGGACACACAGCAGTGTGAAACCCTGCACACTTTCACACTCCTCCTGCTTTAACTCACTGGAGTCATTCATGTTTAAAGAACAGATGAAAGAGCACACAAACCACTACATTTCTACGCAGAAACCTACCAGCACCTTTTCTCTAGTTACTCTCCAAGTCTTCCCGACTCTGTAGAAGAAAATACAAAGAGTCAGAAGGAAACTGTATGCAGAGGAAACTGCTAGATGGCACTTGTGGCAGAAACGGAACCTGTGCCTGTGCTATCCCAACTCGTTGTGAGGACAAAGTACTCCAAGTAGAAAGCCCCAAAGCTCAAGCTGTGGAGCAAAGTGTGCATCTCATTATATTTTTCCCCGTGCCCTGGCACACAAGCTGAGCTTTTTTTCAGCCACCAAAGCATTAAAGCTCAATTAAAGTGAGCACTGGGCTCAGTGACCTTCCTTAAGAGGTGAGCAATCACCAGAGTTTTGAGATGCTCTCCCTTTCCCCTGGGCCTGCTCTGAGGAGAAAGGGATCATTAAGTGATACTTACCCATTTGGAGCTATCAGCTCTGAGTGCCCTGCCACAGGCAGAAGCCCCATCCCAATCTTACTGAGATATGTTTCTATTAATTCTCTCTTGTTATAAGATTACTAATTTAGGCAAATAATAACTTTCTAGCACAGAACGTGCCCTTCATTAACATTTATCTGTCTTATTTTCAAGCTAGGACAATGCAACCAGGAGAATTCAGAATCACTGCATTTGTGCTGCCTGGTGGTGGTTACTGCAATGAGAGAGGAGGCTGCAGCTCCCTCTTTTTCTGTGGCTTTTGTTGTTGTTGGTTTTGGGGTTTTACATTTATTTGAGGGTATTTATAAGTTTATCCTTTTTCTAATGGGGACATAATACAGTATATTTTAAAAGTATCCAGTGGCTACTCATACATTATGGAAAAGCTGGATGTTAAAGATGAAAGGCAATGAGAGTTACACAGAGAAGCTGATCTTAATTTCTCATTTCTCTCTCTCTCCACTCTCCACTCACTCCCCAACACACACACACTCCTCTGCTGGCCACCCTTGTGTTTTCATACAGAGCACTTAAAATAATCTTATTAAAGTTTATGCTTTTAAAATCTGTTTATTACACCATTCCAGCTTTATTTCCTAATCCTCTTTTGTTCTTTTTATTTTCGATTTTTTTTAAGCTGTGAAAGCTATCTGCTTTTCCTCTGCCAGCTTTAAATGAGTTCTTTACTCATAAGAGCAGCAACAAGTGCTCCCACATTCTGCACTCCCCTTCTGAGGAGCCTTCCCAAAGTGCTTCCTCCTGATCTCTCTTTTCAAGTACTGCTTACAGGATACTAAAAATTTAAGAAGTAGTTAACAGAAGAGACAGTGTTAAAGCCCAGATTTTGTGCAGCATTCTCAGGCACCAGAGAGGTGTCTCACGGATACTCAAAATTACATCACCCTCGTAGTCCTGCCAGTCTAAGTGACTGCAGACAGCAGTGAATATTGTTCCAGTCATTCCGGAGACAAACCAAATGACACCGTCACTTCTGCTCTCTTTGCACAACGAGAGTGCCAGGCTTAAAGGAGATGTGACCCTTCTGCTCTGGCGTTCCTTCTCAAGTTAATAAATACAACTCTGAGCAAATGGGAGAAGGTTCTTTCTGCAGCAAAGCCCTGCCACACCAATGGCCAAAAATAATCCAGTGATATTATCCAGCCTTCTTTTCAATTCCAAAGAGATTAGCAATACAAGAGAGGGAGACACAGCTGTAATTAGTCTGGTCACTCCAAAAGAAAAATACATGATGATTCCTGCAGATAAAGCAAGGGAAACACATGGATTGCATCTCAGAAGGCAAGGAGTAACTTTCTTCTGGATCTCAGACTAGGTAAAGTCCATTTTACTATTAAAATCCTGCAGCAGAACAGCTCCACACTTGTGACTTCACACAGTGGGAGTATTTCTAAATGTATGTACTGATTTCTCGGTTCGGTGGACATCAATGGATGTGTAAGCCAAAGAGTTACTGAGGCAAACATTAGGCTGCTGCTTACTGTGAAGGACAACCAATCTTAAAATTTACCTTATCACAGTAAACCCACATGGTGTCTGAATTATTGAAACACGCCTGAAGCACTGGGTAGCTCTGCAGCCCCGAGTGAGTGATGTCAGTGAACCACCAGGTGCGGTACAGGTCTATACTGAGCACACTCAGTGTAAGAGTAAGTACTTACAAACCTGTACCACACCTGACATTTCACTCACCTCTCTTTTACCTGTGCACTTGCTCACTGAAGCCAAACTTTACAAGGGAGATATTTCAGAATCTGCTTCTCTGGAGGAGACATCTCAACCTCTTCTTTGGGGCTTAGTGTTTGAAACAGGTAGATGAGTGCTGCTTTCTAATGCAAATCCAAATTCCTCTGCGTGGAATGTGATTAGCTGGGGCCAGTCTCAGTGGGCAGAAACTCTTCAGCCTGAAATGTTCCAAAGCAGGTACAAATGGTTTTTGACAGGGAAGATCAGGATTAATTTGTTACAGTGGGAAGTAAAGCACAATTAAAGATGGGATTCAAAATGTAAGACACATAGCCAGGGCAAGGATATAGAGAGGCTCTGGAAAAGATGAAACCATCCCTGAACTTGAGGTGAAGCAGAGGCAGCACGTCTGCAACGCAGGGAGGGAGCACAGAGTGCATTCTCTTTCCGCTCAGCAGCTTCGCTGAGCAGCTCCATCTCCAGAGCGCTCCTGGCACAGAGCAAAGCTACAGCTGCAGGATACATATCAGCCTTCTCCGGGGCTTTAGGGGCACTACAAGTGCCCTCACCAGCCTGTTAGGCTGCTTCCAGCAGGAGCAGGATTCCCAGAGCAGGCAGCTGCAGCAGAGCTCCGCAGCTGCCCTGCCTCTTCCCGCAGCTGGCCAGCACTCTGCATCCCTGCATCGCTCCAAGGGCTGCATTTGCCCCTGAACTACGGGGATCTGAGCCATTAGGTGTAAAACCACTACAGCTATAAAGGATTGACGTGCCATCCCCCAAGGTGTGTGTGGGACTGACGGGACAGCCCCAGTTACAGCTTTGTGCTTTGTCCCACAACACTGCTCCTCGGCTATGCCATGGCATCAGCCTGGGATGAGCTGAGGATAAAGAAAACATTTTAAATCCAAACCAAAGTGACTTCATTCATTATGTAAATCCATTTATAATAATGGATTTACATAATGGCTGGCTCACCAGGGCTCACAGGAGAGAGGAAGGCTTTCTCGTGTGGTTCCACCAAAATGACATTATGGAAACAGAAGAGCACAAAGGGGAGTGTGCCTGTTTGGACCGGCACACAGCCCACAAGCAAAGAGTAATAAAAGGGCATTATTAAGGCAGTGAATCCAAACCCTGAGGAAGTTAGGAAGTCCCAGGATTCAGCTTGTTTGTGTGATGAGGCTTTGCCACTGCCATCTGCAAGTCTGCCATCCAGAAGAGTCTTCATGACAGGAATATTTCTTTTGTCCTACAGGATCCTTCCTGTACCTAGAGGGGCTTACAAAAAGGAGGGAGAGGGACCATTTACACAGACAGATAGTGACTATTGTCAAGGAGGAACAGCTTTAAAATGAGAGAGAGGAGGTTTATATTACAAGTTAAGAAGAAATTCTTTACTCAGAGGGTGGGGAGGCCCTGGCACAGGGTGCCCAGGGAAGCTGCGGCTGCCCCTGGATCCCTGGAAATGTCCAAGGCCAGGTTGGATGGGGCGTGGAGCAGCCTGGGACAGTGGAAGGTGTCTCTGCCCATGGCAGGGAGTAGAACTGGGTGAGCTTTAAGGTCCCTTCCAACCCAAACGAATGATTCTATGATTCTTCTCTCTCTCCAAACACTCAACGCTCCCTGAATAAGCAGCCATTCCATATTTCCCCCTTCTCCCAGAGCCCCAGCGTGCTGCTCCATGACTTATTTACTGCGTGCTGCTTTGAAGACAGAATTATTCATTTTTTCAAAGGATTTTCTCCAGCACTCACCACGCGAGGGCTTCTCAAAGATTAATGACATCTGTTAGCACAACACACCTGTGAGGTGACAGGATGTGAAAGGACGACGCCTGCTTTGGCTGGGCGGCGCTCAGCCCTCTAACAGCCTCAGCAGCTCCAGCCAGGACACCATCAGGTGTCTCTGTAAAGGGCTGACAGTGTGACAGGTAAACAAGACCAGAGCCTTCAGCTGGGAGAATGAAGGAACAAGTGTGTGTAGTTAGGGCATGGGGCTGTGATAAAACAGCTGTTTTGCTTGAGACTTGCTCAAGTTTTGTGAAATGTTGACACTGAGCCAAAGGAAAGCAGAGCGTGAACCCTGCCGTGAGCTGAGAAGCATCCAGCTTGCTTTGCAAGCAGGTAGACAAGTTGTGACAGAGCACTGTCACCTCATTTTTAACATGTGGAAACTGAAACACACCGAAATAGGGACAGAAAGCAGCCACTGGTGTAATGTGCCTGATTGGGAGCCTGGGCCTTGATTTTGTGGCACACTTGCTGCTCCATAAACATTATAATATTCAAATTATGATGTCTAAATAGCATATTTTCAAATGTGAGGGTTTGGTGACATTGTCAATCTGGCCTCAGGTTCAAGGCAGGCATCAGGTGATCATGGACAGTGACAAGTGACCCTCTGTCAGATTTCTCATCTCACATCTCTGGCAAAGGCGGCAAACCCACTCCTAGTTAAGCATCCAATGGTCCTGAAAATGAAACAGTCTCCCCACAGGCCCCATATCAGGAAATCAGTGCTGGAAATCAGCCACACAGGAGGCAAGGTTCTGCAGGTACCAGAATCTGGAATGTGACACTGGCTGTTGTCACCTAGACTGTCTGGCCTTCGTTCTGTGCTACAACAGATTAGCTGGCACCTTAGACAGCAGTTAGCAAAACTAACCCTGAATTACCTTTCCTTTCAATTAAGTCAAAATACAGGATGACGACTTTTCCTTCCCATGTCCTGTCAATGAAAACCTTTCCTAACGATTAATTTTTTTTTGAATCTGATCTCACATCATTTTCCACAGCACAGGGATAAATACCTTCGTTTGCTTCAGCTCTTGGTTAAAACATAATTTTAGCATTGTTTCAGCAATTATGCAGACATAATCAAATCCACTAAGTTGTACAGGCCGGTAGTACCACAGCCATCTTCAGCATCCCACACAGGTGGAAGATCCCATTCCCCTGTTGAGACACACTACAAAATCCCCTCACTGTTCTCTGGGAACCTGCTGAAATCATGGACTTGTTACAAAGGCCCCTGTTTCAAACAAATAAAGAGGTCGTTCAGCCTGGAGAAAAGAAGTTTCAGGGTGACCTAATCATGGCTTTCCAACACCTGAAGGAGCTGACAAGAAAGATGGAGAGAGACTCTTTACAAGGTATGGAGTGCCAGGACAAGGGCGAATGGCTTCCCAGTGCCAGAGGGCAGGGATAGATGGGATATTGGGAAGGAATTGTTCCCTGGGAGGGTGGGGAGGCCCTGGCACAGGGTGCCCAGAGAAGCTGTGGCTGCCCCTGGATCCCTGGCAGTGTCCAAGGCCAGGCTGGACAGGGCTTGAAGCACCTGGGACAGTGGAAGGTGTCCCTGCCCATGGCAGGGGTGGCACTGGATGGGCTTTAAATCCCTTCTGAGCCAAACCTTTCTGGGATTCCATGATGATTTCAGACACTGCTGCAGAACCAAAGCTTCCCATCCTGGTACAGAGTGTTTTGACAGTCAATAATCCACTGCTTTTGGGATCTGACAAGTTCTAGCACAGCAGAGAGAGAGAATAACTGGGTAATACAGCCAGTCCCAGCACGCAGTCACACTGCTCTCCGCTGAAATTTGAGAAGCAGTTATTCAGTCTAAGGAGAGCGTAACTAATTAAAAGGTCTCATATATTGTATAGAAAGGAGTAGATTTTTTGATAAGAGTGCACTTGTGTCAATGCTACAATACCTGCCTTTCTCTAGTTGGACAAAAGATGACAGAAGCAATTTTCTCACACAGAGAAAACCAAACACAATTCATGGGTGAGTGACCACTACTTAATTGACATTATTTTCTTATGTACAGGGTAATCTCTCAACATGAATTTCATTGCAGGGAACAGAAAGGGAATAAAGGAAATGATTTAGAGTATTACAGGAGTTTCTTCCTTTTTAAAGTCATATTTTCATTTTGGGGTCAGTTGAATTTCCTTGTATTTCTTCTAAATTCAGGGACCAGAGCACTTACAATATCTCTACGGCTTATAGTAAGTACTTATATTATCTTTAGTCCTCATAGTCTGGCAGGTTGCTGACTAACAGATGTGTAGGTATAGTAGAGTGTGTATAAAGATTTATATATTTATATATATGTTTAGTGACAAATCTTGCCCGGGACAAGAGATGAAGAATAGTCTCTCAGGGAAAAATCTGAAACTCTGGGAAGAAAACAAAACACAACAAAAATTAAATTTCATAGTTGTAAAGAGTTTGCAAAAGCAGCTGAAAAAATTATTTGCATAACAATCCTCAAGTGGCTGTAAGATATATAAGAACAAAAAAAAGCCACCAAGGCAGGTATAACAAGACATCAGGGTTATAGAGTCTCGTTGAACAAAATCCTGTCCAGAAAGCCTTCAGCTTCATTGACAAAAACCCAAAAATCAAAGCCCACCCATCTGGAACAGTCGTCTGAGAGGACCTGGAGGAGCCAGAGCCAGACATGCTGGGTGAGCAGATGCCTTGAAAAATTGCCCTCAGGAAATAGGTAAGTGAGAGCAAAAGGCAGTGGGGCAGTGGGATTCAGAGGAACTCACCTGAACACCTCCCTAAAATCACTGCAGGCAAGGAGGGTTCTGTTAATGAAGCTTTTTTAATGAACATTTGTACATTGTTATTCTTCTCTCTGTGTGAAGGTCATTTTACTGAGCAGCATCATTTGCAAACAGCTCTTGCAGGTGCATTTTGCTTTTGCTTTTCTTTCCCATCTCCTGATCCTGTGTAGAGCAGTGTAACAGTTGGGTGACTTACTAAGTGGAAATAGATGAGAAGAGTGATCTTTTCTCCTCCAAAATGCAAAATTAGAGGAGCCATTAAGTACATTGAAGTGAGGAGTGATATTGCAGACTAACCCTCAGCTGGGAGTTCCTAAAAAGTGTTTACCTTTAGTTAACCACTAAAAATCAGGTTGAAATAGCAGCAAACAGCACCCTCTACACACCCAAATCCCCAAAGGCTGGATGTACCATGGAAAAAAAAAATTATATTCTCATGGAAATCCTTTCTGCTGCTTTTGTGGGGAAATTGGAAGGGAGTATTACAATGAAAGTAGGCCTTTTGTTTTGTATTTCGAACAAGAGGTTGTTGTCTATGCAGGGAACATATTTCCAGAATGTTTCATTCAAAAGCCAGTTATTAATCAAAACCTTTTTTCCTTCCTCTAGGAGGATAAGAGAAATAAAAGGTTGATTATTTTAGAGCTCGTGGACATCTGGGGAGGGATGGATACGGGGTTCACACAGTGTTAAAAGTACCTGAGGCAGGTGCTCCGTGCAGAGATTCTTTCTCCAGTACGAGGCCCAGCAGGTGAGACACAGGTGATTTTCCTGGGCCTGGGGCTGGACTTTGGATATCTTTCCAAAAGCAGCCACAGCAGGAAGGGTGTGCCTTTTTCTCCCTGAAATGGTGGCGTGAATTGAACCTGAAGCTCATGGGGATCCTGGGAGTTTGGGGTGGGTGATGCAGTAAGGAGATGGTTCTGACCAGAGTCATTGCTTGGGAGTTAAGGAAAAAAGCAAGATTTAGAGCAGAATATTTTCAAAATAAAAATGGATGAAGAGCAATTCCCAGTTTTCTCTGGTGGATTCCACATCCCTGGAAGTGTCCAAGGTCAGATTGGATGGGGCTTGAAGCAACCTGGTGTAGTGGAAGGTGTCCCTGCCCACGGCAGGGGTGGCACTGGATGGGCTTCCTGATCCCTTCAAACCCAGACCATTCTGTGATCTATATTATTTTTCTTCCTCTTCTGGAAGAGAGTGTTTCTGGCTGTGGATTCCTGAACAATCTCCCAGGAAGAAGAATTCAGCTGAAGAGCTAAAATAGCCTTTCCACACACATTAATTCCCTTTTTTGAGAGGGCCTGCAGGCCATAGAGCACTCTAGAAGAAACTTCTATTTACGAGTTCTAATGGCTCTACACACAATGATTTCTTTCATGAGACATCTCAACCACATCTAATGTATTCTTACATTTTCAAATAGGAAGCAAATGTAGGGGAAAATGCTGCAAAGCAGCTGAGGAGATAACTCTCCCTGTGACGGAGTCATTTTGTATTCCATTAGATTGTGCTGCTCAGCTGAGCTTTTGAGGTGGAAGATAAACAGATGAGGAAAGGCTTCTTATTAATTAAAGGCGTGCACTGCCAATTGTAAGGGCGATCAAATATTGGTTCAGCCTCACCACTGCTGCTCAGTTTTAGCAGATGTGAGGATATTTGCTAAAGATGACAGGAGTGCCCAGCAAAGCAGAGTCTGCGTGCAAAGCCTCACCTCCTTTCAGATCAGCTCCGTGCAGACTGGCGAGATAAAGGCTTAAGAGAAAAACAGTCCAACAAGTGCAAAGGGGCCGTGGTATTGAACCTGAAAACCAAACCTCTTCATTGCTTGGGTAGCAAAAGCAAGCTGTTTGTGAGTACTGTGCTTATCTATTGTAAATGCTGCAGCTCAGCTAATGATTTTTGGTTTAGCTGGAGTTCACATTCTCACTTTCATCAGCATTATCTTGCCAAATACATTCCCAAGCTTACTTTAACTTAGGATTTGACACCAGCGATTGCCTTCTTTTTTCCCCTCAAAGGATGAATTAGTCCATAATAAAAGATGCATATTAGGTAATTTATTATGCTAATGACTTGCAGAAAAAAAGCCAAATTACATTGATGGTGGATTATAGCGAACAATAAAAAAACCCCCTCGTCACAACTCTCAGTGAGTACACAGTTGAGCTTTGGTTAGCTCCAGGAAGCTTCCTGGGCTGCAGACAGCCATGCATCAGCAGGAGCCACATTCCCAGTGAAACAACACAGATCTCCCTCACATTTGTGATTATGTCTCCTTACCCCTCAGCAGTCATTTTTAGCTCAGCTAAAAAGGCTGGTGTTATCATGGCATATGGCATTTCCTACCTGATTATCTTACAATCTATCTTCTGATTCCAAGCAAACTGAAAGAGCAGTCAAGATTCAAGAGCATTCAGGTTTGCACAAATTTTTTGCAAAGAGAGAGTCGAGTAGAAGAAGAAGCTGTCATGGGTGCTCATCACTGATAGAGGAGCTTGGCCTGGAACTGGGAATCCACAGGAAACAGCTCTGCATGGCTCCCAGAACTGGTACTCAGTAACTTCAATAAAGACAAAATTAAACAAAAAATTTAGGTGAGACTATCAAAAATATTCTTTTGAGTTGGATTAATAACAAGATTCTGTCAGACACTGGAAAAGCTGTTCTGTGACAACGGCAGGAGACAAAGTAATCAGTCCTAAGGGAGTAAGAAAATAAAGGAATCAATGTAATTGGAGGAAAAAGAGAAGGTGGCCTGAACAGTAACCCGGCCTCAATGCCATCAAAACCTGAGCAGCCAAAATCAGAGGGAACAGCTCAAACAGAGAGACTCTTCCAGGTTCAACAGCACTTAGAAACACAGCTGTGTCAAAAGGATTCAGTGGGATGAGCTTGGACCACTCCTAATTACCAGATGAAAACCACTCCTTTTTAGCAGACAGTTAGTGGGATTTTTACCAATAAGAATGAAAGCACCTGCCACCTCAGGGTCTGGTCAAGATTTCACTGCACACATTATCATGGAGTTCTTCAGTGACTGCAACTGTTACCTCAGACCTCAGAGTTAAGGGCTCCAGCAGAAACATCCTGGAACTTAAAGGGTTTAAATACAACTTACTATGGGTTTATGTAATCTGCACTGCTGAAACCAAATATTTATTTATTTAATTTCTATTTCTTTTCCTGTTTGAGAAAAAAAAAAATGGTCGAAGTCTGCTTCTTCCCCCAGCAGTTCTTGTGCACACTCGGACCTTATCCCCACGACAGGCAATGCCATCCCACAGAAGGCAGGGACAGTGGTCAGGAACTGGGTTAGTGACACAGGGTTGTGTCAGCAGTGACACTTCAGCACTACTGTAACAACATTAAAAGATAGACCGGTGTCTGAATGAGCCTGTTGTGAGAATGAGCATTTTCACTGTGTTCCATCACAGGAAATATTTTATCTGCTATAAAAACAACAGCTTCTGTAAATGATTAAACTCTCGAGCTTCTTTTCAGCAATTAACAAGCTTTGAACATTGTTTACAGTGTTGGTTGTACGGCATCATTGCTTTTATCCTCTAGTGTAGCAACAAAGATTCAGCATGAATTAAATCCCATTTTCTTTTCCTCCATATCACTGATAAAGTATGGCACGTGAAAAAAATTCATTCTAGTAATAATCACCTAGGACAATGTCAAGTTCAGCATCAGTTTGTAGGAAGAAATGGCGATTTATTTCCTGGTTATCATTAGTAGAAAAGCTGAAAACATCCAGATGAGTGACTGCAGCACTACGGCGAGTAGGATTTGGGGAAAGCTGCTCCAGAACAGTCTCTGAGTAAAAGTAAGGCCTGGTCTGCATGGGGTGGGTCCACTTACCAACACAGTGTGAGAGTTAAGAGGGATGACTTCCCTAGAAGCATCCAAGGCCAGGTTGGGTGGGGGCCTAGTGGGCTTGTAAGCAGGGGTTCAGAGATGCAGCGAGGCAGGAGTTAGAGAGAGGAAATGAATTATTTATTAAATTTACAATACCATTTATATATTCTAGCTCTATAAAGCAATTGAACAGTGCTTACACTTCTTTTAGGGTGATTGGTCAAAATCTCAGACATCCACTTAGAAATGTTTTTTCTTAATATAATGTACACAAGGTCAGAAGATACCAGATATGAATGCTATTTACAAAAACCCTATCTATTGTTTCCATAGCTTACACAGCAAAGGAAAAGTTCTCACAGAATGAATGCAAGAAGAGAAAATTTCCCTGCTAACAGCATTTCAGCATCCACAGGTCCTGATCAGCCTGGTCTGGTGGAAGTTGTCCCTGGCTGGTTCAAACTCCCATGGCAGGGGGTTTGAATCAGGCAATTCTTTCCAACCTAAACCATTCCATGATTCCACGGTGATTTCTTCGCTGCTGGAACACAACACAACCCTCTTGACACCAGCACAGCAGCACTCACATGAAAGAACCTGTCCAGCTGGAACCTGTGCTCTTTGATCAGGTGAGACGTTCGTATCTGGAGGTGCTGCCATCATGGACAATCACATCCAGTTTGGGGACACCCACAGACATATTTATTTTCCAGTCTAGACAGGGTTTCCATTAAGACACAGCTCATTTTCTGCTTTATGATAAAACAGGACAATTCCTGATTTCCTTAAATCCTACTCCATCCCTCCATTTCAATACATGAATTAGTTACTTGTGAAACAATGAGTAATTTTATTTTTCGTGGGTGAATGCTTATCACTCACATAGAAAAGCCACAAAACAGGCTGGAGCATATACTGCGAGGAAAAAAGCCAAATGTTTCAAAAATTCAATCAAAACCTACAAAAAACACTAAGAAGGAGCTGTGACTAAGACAACAGGCAGAGATTCAAGCCCTCAGCTTCCTGCTCTCAATGCCTGATGACACCAAGTGTGTCATTTGTCATGCTGTGTCTGGTTCCCCATCTCTAAAATGAACACAACAGGCACTAAGATGCCTCAAGTGAATGTGAGGAGGTTATTTTGAAACCTGTTTCCTTTTCCACTGGTTTCCATGGAAAATTATCATCTTCCTCTGCTAACAGTGCTCATTTTGGCAAGACAAGCAAGCTCAGGGAAAACCAAGAAAATTTAGATAACTGTTTATTTTCCGTGCACAAAAAGCAGAGGGTGTGTGGTATGGGGGAGAAGGCAGCAGCAAGTCCAGCAGGTGAGGCTGGGGAAAAGCACGTTTCATGCAGCCATCCCTACCTGGCACATGAGGGGTGGGAAACCTCTCATATCTTCCTGCCCATCTGCATTCCCACCCTGTCTGGCACTGGCTTTCCTCACCCCAGAGCAGCTGCTGGCAGCCTGGATTTCCCACGACTCCCCTGCACGACACATTCCCAATCTCCTTCCACACCCCAGTGGTGCCAGTGGGACTTTCCTGTTTTTAACCGTTCCCCAGTCACTGCTGTGGGTCAGTGCTTCCCCAGAAAGAGGCACCTGAGGGTTCACATCCAAGGAACATCCCTCCTTTTCATGAGCAGAGCCTTACTTCAGCCATCCACAGATTAAATGTTCAGCCAAAACTACTCAGAGTTACTTGCTGCTGAATGGGAAGGGCAAGAAGGGCTCTGTGACACAGAGAGAACAATTTTAGTGTGGGATGACCAGTCCTTTAGAAAAGCTTCCTTCCCCTGACTGGAGGTTAATTTAAGGCTGTGTGTTTAATGCAGGTGATGTGGAATGTGAAATTATGGGTTTGGCCCTGTATATATGACTCTTTTTTGATCAGAAGTACAGCATATTTTGGCTTTAAACTGAAAGAGGAAAAGTTTGGATTGGACATTAAGATGAAATTGTTCCCTGGGAGTGGGGGGTGAGGCCCTGGCACAGGGTGCCCAGAGAAGCTGTGGCTGCCCCTGGATCCCTGGAAGTGTCCAAGGCCAGGCTGAATGGGGCAATAGGGAAAAGATTCTTCTTTTAAATGTACAAAACTGGGTAGTTAAAAAATGTTAAATTTTGATGGCACATCATGGCAGCCACACAGTGCTACTGGAAACAATGGCCTTGAGCTTTGCTGGAAGGGCACTGAAGCACATTTAAATTACACATAAGGAAGAAGGAGCAGAAAGACAATTCCTATTCTGAATACAGCGTCTGCTAAGGAAGCAAGAACCCAAGAGCAGCTGGATTTAGTACAGCTATTGGCCATCTGAGCAATCTAGTCAAGCAGCACATTCATGGAGACCTTGGGAGGTGTATCTGTGTCCTGTCTGTCCATCTGTATTTCCTCTCAGATCTTGCTTCCTTTTTATCTCAAAGGATTTAGGAAATTTAGGAGTACCCATCAATAGCTTGATAGCAGTAGATCCACAGTGGAATGTTCCAGCTACAGCTAAACCCAGTAATGTGCCACACTGCTCATTTAGTGTGGTGAGTATGTGCCATGACAACACTGATTAATTCATATTTTAATAATATATATTTTAAAATATATGTAATAGATATTAGAAATATTTCTCATATAGATTTTCAGGGCAACATGCAGAGCAAGCAAGCATTTTGGAGACAAAGGACCTCCAAGGCAGCCAAACATCCAAGCATTTAGCCTGCAGTTTAGATCACAAACTCAGCCACTGATGGTTTGAATTCTCTGAACTTTTCCTCTGTCACTGCTTGTTGCCAACAGGAGACAGGAGGGCTCTGCAATGTCCCCTTCGGTAGCCCTGGTGTGTGTGGCATGGATTGGCACATGGCAGGACACTGCCACACCCCCACGGCTGCACAGCACGAGTCCCCTCTCTGGCATTTAACTCCAGCAGGAACCACCTGAATCCATCTGCTCTAAAAGAGAGATGACATTTCCATGGAACCGAACAAACCCAGGAATGGCAGATGGGATATGTGTGTGTGTGTGTGTGTGTGTGTGTGTGTGTGTGCAGGGAGGGAGGTGGAGAAAGGAGAGCGTGGTTTAAAAAAAGGACCTGCCCCAAATACACTGTGAACCACAATGGAAGGGGAAGGGGAAGGGGA